>JABBWF010000091.1:0-176761 GCA_016647645.1 Suillus variegatus
TAATCTCACATCGCGGGGAAGGTATGTCCCTCACCGCTTGTCTGATATGCAGCTGATATGTATCTTCGAGATGCGTAATAACCATTCTTAACTCAAACGCTGAAGTATCACTTTGGACGGCTGCTAAAAATCACTTGAAGGGAGAATGGACCAATGTGAGATCTGTAACTCATGTTCCTTCACCTGAGTCCTGAGTTTTGTGGAGATTCAAGATGTTACAGGTCTGTTACTCGACACAGCCTCATCTGAGGATATCATTCGTAACACTCTTCGAGCGCAAGTGACTAGTGTGTAACTCTATAATGTACTATGACACATTCTCTGACATCCTGGTCAAGGTCTTGCCTGGTCAAAACAACCGGACTATAGAATCACACCCACTCCGATCCTTGATTCATCGATGCTTGCCCTAGGAAACAGGGCGGGCTGTATTGAGTTTTTCAGGTGCGTAAATGCGGGTTTTTTTTTGGAAATACGTCCATCTTATTGTGTGCAGGTTTAACAGAAACAACAACTCAGGAGGTTCCCTCTCGTACATCCATACAGAACCATTGAGCGATCACTGGATCACGCATTTGAGCTGGGCACCTTGGATTACTCACGCTGTCGGTCATTGTAAGCTTTATTGTGTCTGTCGCATGAAAAGGATCTTTATTTTGGCGAAGGCGAATCCCTACTGGCATACTCCACTGATAATGGCAACGTCGGACTGGTAAAAGTCACGCAAAATCTACAGTCTACTTCGAACGTTGGTTTTGTGCCTGAGTACACAACCAGTGCTGTATTCGACGTCCAAGGTCCAATTTGTGAGGCTGACAAACGAGGCGTGACCGCATTAGCATGGGTTCAACCACCAGGAAGAAACGTACTGTTTGACCTTTTCTCTCCAGTCTTACCTGGCTCTGATCGTATTTTCCAGCCGATCCTCGTGTACACAAAACCCGGCCTTGTGTACCTGTGGTCATGGCCCGGTTCTGAACCAGCTTGGAACGGCACTCGCGCATTCCCATTACAAACCCAAAAGATGTCCATCGGATCCTCTGCCATTAGCCCTGTCTCTGGAGTATCCTACGTGCTTCACCGCGACGCACTCATTCTTTCACTTTTCGATGGTTCCTTGCATGTCATCCATAATATGACCGTGGAACCTACCTGGAGTCCTCCGCTTGCAGGCGACATCCTCACCTCTAAGGAACTATCTCGCACAACACGAACGTTGTTTGCCAAAGTTACTCCTGCGGGAATTTCTAACTTGGATGTCAACAGGATTGGTGGAATGATGTCGTACGACTCGCAGTCGACCCTCATCTGGATATACGAGTAAGTGTCATCAATGATCTAATTTACAATCACCCACGGATCCGTTTGTTTTTCTAGAGCCCTTCGACCTGCAGATTTCGGCTACAAGAATGAAGCTCAGCATGAATGTATGCTACTCACTGCACCATTTTGGCAGCTCGACGATGAAACCGTCTTGCACACCGCTTCAGAGGCTTTTGCTGATATCTCTTGTGGTGAGTCGAACACTCGACCTCTCACTAGTCATTCGATGCTTAGATGGTGAAGCCTCAGGAAGTGCCCCCATTCACCATTTGCGTGCACTGATGCTTCATCTACGCAGTAATGCCCGCTTCGCGGCGGTGTGCCCTCAGGTACTGGAGATTTTATCGCAAGTACCACCAGACCAAACAACGACCATAGTCTTGCCATCCTGGACGCAAGGATCAAACGATGACTTGCGACCCCAGCTTCGGAAAAGCCTGACTACCCATTTGTTCGGCTGGCCCAATCTCCTATCGCTTCGAATGAGGCTCTCCATAGCCGACCTGTGTTGGGTGCGCGAGTTGCGAGCGTCCAATCTGGTACACTTACAGTATTTTGTTCACAGAAACTATGCACGGACCCGGAGATGCAAGCACAGTGCGGCCAAGTCGCACAACGCCTGCTTGCCGCCATCTCACACTGCGTGCTGCGCGTACTGGTTCGTCACTTGAGAGCCATCATCCCAGTCATCACCAGTGCGCCGATAGTCCACTTTCTCTTCTTATTCGCTGAGCCCTTTTCACAGCGCCTGATATCCCGTTTGTTCTCCGTGAGGTAGTACAATCATTACTGCCTGGTTCGCCACAAGATCTATCAGATGAAGCTCAAGCTTTATCAGATGCTCTCACTGCATCATTCTCCATCGATCCTGCAATTGCCGCGCTGCACGAACACTGTCCCGCTTGCCACACCGAAGTTCCACTGCATGACATCACCCGCGCAACTTGTCCAAATGGCCATGCCTGGGGTACGCCTCCCTCTTTTACGAAGCTGGAAAAGTCCATCTCAAGTCTTCTTTCATATTTAGCTCGCTGTACGGTCACCTCGTTCATACTCTCGACGTCAAAGGTGCGCACGTGCATCGGATGCAGCCGGAAGGCCCTGCTTCCGCTTGCAACGTCGGATGAGAGCCAGTTGCCTGTCGCTGCACAGAGTTGGATCGTGAGGGATTTGTTAGAGGCTGTACATCGGTGTTTGTTTTGTGGGAATAGCTTCGTGGAGATCGTGTAGAAGATGATGATGATGTGAATGTGTTCATGCACACGGCGAGTTCCAAATATATCCAGCCTCATCTTGCGGATGGATCTCGACCCGTTCAGATACTTCTGGAATAGCAGTCGACGTTGAGCTCCAGGCAACCTTGTGTCGACACTCCAAGGTGGCCCTTCATGGAACCACAAAATAAATAAGTCGTATACTAGGCGTGAGATGATGGTCATGTCAATACAATCTAGAAAATTCATGCAGAACATTAAACGTCCAGTCGGAACCAAAGCGGTATCATCTTCCACATCCTTTCTCTCTCCCTCGTAGTCCAAATCGCCAGCGCTCTCGCGCACGCCTCGCACTCAGATACTTCTACACTGCGGCGAGACTCCCCAAACCGCGCGTCATCAACGCTCGAAGCCTGACCAAAATCATACAATGGTTGCCCAAGTTCCTCCGCAACATACAAAGGATCAGTGCAACCACGCTCGCGATCAAAGAGATAGTGCTGAGTGGCCAGTGCCACGAGTTCTGAGAAATCTCTTCTGCATGAGCGATGCGAGTGTGCATGATGCCCCAAAAGAAGCGGATGAGAATGCGATCCCATGGAGCGAATGAGAGTTGTGATCGCGTGTTGCGATGCCTCTTTCCCCAAAGCTAACCTTTGCAGGTCTGCATTTGATAGCGGCAGTTGTGCAATAGAAGGGCCACTTTCGTCGTCCTGCTCGAAGAGTTGGGTATAGTGGTATCGTGATAAGTCATAGAATGCAGAAGGCAGGAGGCTTGGCGCATTGACTTCTCGTGCGAGAATAATAACGTCCTGAATGCGAATGAGCCATGTCGTATCAAATGTGAAGAGAAGCAGCCTACTGCAGGGGAAGGGTATATATTGGACATTCCAGGACCACTTTGCATTTCATCAGCACGAGTAAGGTCCTCTCTAGCATCCCATCCCTTGAGTGAAGTCGGCCAAGCCTTGCTTAAATGAACAAGAGCTTTGGTTCTCAACGAATCGACAAGGTACTTGGTCGCAAGTCGAAGTATCCCCGAAACTATGCGAAAATCGGTAGGGTCATTCTTCCCAAAGTTTCTGTACAAAATTCGTCACATGAAAATGCAGCGCACTGTACGAGACCTACGGGCCATCATAAAGTGCCGTGAGGAGATTCTCAACGTCCTCTGACGTGTCGTGCAATCGTAGAACAGGACACCCTTCTACTTCATTGGTTGTATCTATTTGTAGTGCAGGGTTGTTGTTGACAACCACGGTCGGAGAAGAAGAAGACGTTGTACTATCCGCAGATTCCGCACTGGGTTGTGGCAATGAGAAGAGATCGCGGAAGAACGCCGAGTGGCGAGCAAGTTGAGACTTGTGCACACGAAATAAGGTGTCTTCTGCTCTCAAAATGATCTATTAAAGCCCAATTGTGGCCTCAGTCTGCGCTGGATCACAGGCAGTCATTATACGCACCGAACCATCACAAAACCACAAATCCGTGTGTTTTGAAGCTTCAGCAAGCGCATTATCTTCTGCGGAGGCTGCAATTTGCGAGTGCCTGTCCACGGAGGATCTTGGTGTATGGGTCAACCTGCGCAACAAACCATTAGGCGGAGGACTTCTAGGTGGGTAATGCCCGTTTGCGGAGATCATAATTGGGGTTGGGTAGTAGCTCGTTTGCATTATCGATTGATGATAATACAAGACAATGCCCCGACGGCAGTAGGTAGGCCTTATCTTGTACCGTGTACTGCCTGCTAATCACTCGCAGGTAACTGCATGCTGAGGGAAGCTTGAAGGGCGTGGAAGCATTGCCACACCCTTTTAGCTTGGCAACTTGGCAGAAGCGATGGCATGATGGGGATAACGTTTTCTTACACACAGGGAGTCCCCTGGACACCCCTTCTTTCCACCATCGGAAACACCAATTCCCCAGGGTGTTCGGTTCGGAAACGACCGTAAGTGGAGAATAGCCGGTAGCCCTCCTCCAATCGGTCGGTCGTCCTTTCGTGGTTGCAGTCATGCGACATTGTACTCCCAATAGGTATATCACAGGCTCAATGTTATTATCCCAAACAGCACGAAAAGGTCGACGGGTTGGGGTAGCAGTAGCCCCCTGGGCCCTGACAAAAACTTTTGCAGGTTCGAAACCACTAGCATCCCCGCCATCCTAGCGTTCCCCTTGCCCTAGCTAGCAGACTCTTAACCTAGGAGATGCTGACTGCAGCGGGAGCTAAGAACGTGGTCTGCCTCGCGACACTCTGACTTGGGCTTCGCTTATCCAAGAGAATATATATAACATAGCTCCTGATCAGAGAATGTGCCAAAGATTGGCACGGCATCTGATACTGTACCAGTGCCAAATTTCGTGGGGTGGAATGTTTGAGTCGCATGCAGCACCTGTGCACGAGGGAAAGCGTATGACACTATACACAGCGACTCATGTGCTGTTGGCGGGAACGCATGAAAGGCCTATGATCACGATGCAAGTCACCACCTTCCTGAGGTCACAGGGGTCCTAGTATAGTGTTCAATATCTTACTGTCATCGTGAATTGAGCATTCAGACAAGGCGCGCAGGAAAAACTGATTTATGAGAATACAACCAATGTATGAAGATCCACGAGGTGGGCTTTCTTGCATCTAATTTTAGCCAGTTAGATGCTGAAGAAGGGGGACAGTTATCCCAGGGACTCCGGCGCATGTAATTGTATATTATGATCACTGGTACTTATTGGATTAAACAGATCTCATATCCTCCTTGCGATCCGGGACGGAAACTGCTGGTGAATCGAGAGAGTGGAAAGAAGTGGAAGTCTCAGTAACAAAGCCAAGGGTAATAGTGGTGAGCTGTTGCGATGTGGGGACAGGTGAAATCGGACCGCTATAGTCGCCATCTTCCGGATCATCAGGTTCGCGGTTAAGCACCCGGTATGCATAAGTCACAACCACCAGCAGGTTGCAAATTATCAGGGAAGATGATACCTAGACACAGGAATTTCAATTTTGAATGGATGAGATGAAGGAACGACTCCACCTCTAAATTGACTGCAATCATCTCTATCCATATATCAACTATAAAATTGGTGACAGCATGGAACAGGGAGAACATGGTCATGATAATGCTGGATGAAAATATCGCGAGAATCATCCGCCGCTGTCGAGAGGGCAGGTTGACGTTCCAGAGCAATCGGAAGGAAAAGACCACCAGAATAGTGTCAGCGACGAACTTGCCTGATTGAATATGATGAGCATAGGATGGAGTAAAAGGTGGTGCGAGGCCTACTTGCGAGTTGGTACGCTGCCATCGAATGCCCGACGTGGCAGGAAGGACAAGGCAACTGGTACCACTCACTGTTCGATTCAATTTCCCGCACCTTTTGCGCCATTAGAACTCCCTCCGTCAGGAAGAAGAGAATCGCGAGGCCCATGGACAAACGATAAAGACGCTGCGTGGACCGTGCAACCCGTGCGATGGCAAACAATATGCTTATGCGTGCAAACCTTCAAGTCTGTTTGTTTTCCTAGACCAAAGTGAGGAGGAACAGGATCTCACCAATTTATGCAGGTGGACATGAGCGTTGTCACCCAAAAAGAAACTACAGATGCAGATGTTCCTCCTACATCAAGTCCATTCATGTGAGCAACACAGCGAGATCAACGAATGATACGATACGCACGAGAAAGTAGATGAACCCAGGAACCAACCAGATACGCTATGCCACACGATCCGGCCGTAGCAGCCCATGCGTCCTCCCACCAAAATCTCCCTATGTGTAGTCGGAACGAGACACGAAAAATTGTGAGAGCGATAGCCATCCCCTGCACAACGCTCATCACCGCTGAGTTTGGGTAAGATAATATCTTGATAGTGTAGAAGTCTCAACGCTTCGGGCTATGTACCCACCCTTCATCTGTATCATCGTGGACGACGACACCATCTTTGCCGAGGACGATGATATTCTGAATCAAAAATTGCTAGCATCAAGCGCTAAGAGCGAGTCATACTATAATTGCACCATTTGGAAGATTGTAATATTCAGGGAAATTTTCCTGCAGGGCCGAAATCTAGTTGATAAAAATATGACATATAGGCGCTCATCGACCTTCTCGTGCATATTGATATGAGGGGTCATACTCCATGCCATGGATGGGTGCCATATCATTCCGCGCGAATTTGCAATGAACGCGCCCAATGGTGGGCCGTCGTTCTTCCAATGCAAGTCAACCAGGCCAGTATTTTGTTAGTGTACAAGTCTTGAATACGTTGGACAGTGTGGCTGTCATACTAGTCAGGAACGATAGATAATATTAGCAAGTATAAATTTACGTTACATCTGCTTCTGCTGCCACTCCTGCGAACTTTGTGGCGCATGACGCGGTCACAAACGGACTCTCCGAGGTGGTTGGTGGGGGAGTTCAGACGAGGGGCAAACGTCATTAATATTGTGATGTCATGGTGGTGGTCGAAGCGCGGAGGCGACTGTGCAAACAAACGGGTGGAGCGCTGCGCGTACGGGGCGGGGCGACGTGGCAAGTATGACAGGAGGCAATCCATAATTTAAGGATGGTTCGGGAGCCTGGGAGCTACCCCTAGATTCCTGCTGCATGGATTTACAGTCAGCATTTAGAAAATGGAGCCCGGGTGTCAGTAGTTACAATCTGAAACGATATTACTCCATCATCGCCGCGGTCGGAGTACTAGTGGGGTCGGGTCAAGTCGTAGAGATGCTGTTTGTGGCTACGATGAGGGGGCTGCAATCATCGGTGGTGCATCTGGCAGCATACGGTGTGATACTGCAATCCGAATCTGTGAAAAGTATTGCCCACGTTGGTTCATGAAAGGAACGTGACTAGTACCAACCTGATAGGGCAAGTAACAAATTCCGTGATGCCATCACCATCGTGTGGCAATCGTCCATCTTCCCTCAACAATAACCACCTAGTTCTGCGGATAACGGTCTTTGTTCCTCTGTGTAGCGACCGGTACGGGAAATAGTTGATGAATCGATGCTTGAAAGGGTGCACGTGGCAAACTCTTTGTTCTCGTTCCAGGTTTGGCAACACAAAAATTGATCTCCGGGGTAGTATAAAGCACATGATTTACTCTTCTAGCAACCGAATTTCGACGTTCAACGCTGATTCACAGTTGCTGTCTCCGTTCTCGTCTCCCTGGCTGTAGCGAGCTGTGCTTGCACCTTTCCATCGTTTGCGAGACTCTTTTTAACTTACTTCGTTCTATACTGATTCTCAGCTGTGCTGCTGTTAAAACCTGGACGGTTTTCTCCAACGAAAATTCTAACGCCTTTGGTTACGATGCAATTCACTACTCTCGTTTCATTCGCTCTTGCCACTGCTGCCTCTGTGCACGGTGCTCCAGTCCATAAGCGCATTGCGCAGGTCATCGCCGACTCAACTACCAAGTGGGAGGCAGCATGCGTAAGTTCCTGCAGATGGCCCGGTCCGTCGTATCTCATAATGTCGTTCCAGGATGCTGCTGGTGGAGGTACCCAATGCAACCAAGTTGCTGTCGCGTCCTTCGGTACTCTTCTTGCTGCTCCAGGTCCATGCGAGCAGCAGAATGCCGCTGACAACATGATTGACCTCGCAAAGACTCTCAGTAATAATGCAGACATGATTACTTTTGCTCAGATTTTTGCCCAGCAGCCTCGAAACTCTGTTCGTATTTTTCCAAGCCCATTTTTGTACCACTTACAGAATTCTGTGCACACAGCCTACATCACTGAGCGTGCCCTATTGCCAGTCAGCCCCGCGCAATGCTGAGCTCAATGGGCTCTTCCAGTGTCAGTTCCAGGGTGATAACCCAACGACCTTTGTCGGTGGTATTGCCGTTGGGGGTAGCGGGACTATCCCTTTCGGTATGAGCGCACATGTCAACCCGGCTGGTTCTTGCCCCGCAAACCCCACCGGTCCCATCGCTGATGGCACACAACTGGTGGATCTCACCCAGAATCCCGGTGTCGGTGGCACAACTGCCTCCAATAAGACCACTGGTGGAAGCAATAGCACCTCAACAGTGGCCACTTCTTCCCCCATACCTTCGTCTGGTTCTTCTTCGGATTCTGACTGCGAGGAGGATCCAACCGAGTCCACACCTACTGCTTCGCCCACCATGGCAGCTTCTATCGCCGCCGTCGCATCCGCAATGCCCTCAAGCACTAGTGGAAACTTCAAGCTCGCTAACGGTCAGGATGCTCAGAAGCTCAATAAGCAGTTTGCTGCGCTAACTGCTACCTCTCTCTGCACTGGTGAGTCGGCCTCACTCCAGCAGCATGTCATTCTCTAACATTCTATGCAGAGGGTACTAATGCATGCGTCGATAGTGCTTTTGCGCAGTGCGTAGGGGGCACGTATGTGACTCAATCTTGTGGGTCTGGTCTCATTTGTGCTGCCCTTCCTCTCGTCAACTCTGCTGGAACGTCAATCACCTGCACCACAAATGCTGATGCTTTAGCTCGCATTGCTGCCACTGGCGCGCAGGGCGGCCTCACTGGATGAGGTTCGTTGATACTTTTTTTTTTCGTTGTCTTTTGAAATAATATAGTATATAAACTGTTACTATGTAGTTATACTGCTTACAATATCTGTATCAGTATTGGTGGTGCTAGTCGCTGCATGAGATTTGTTGTCCACTGAAGTGTATGATTAATGTTAGTCCCCCCTAGCCAGATCATATAATTGAAGACAGTTGTTCCTTAAAAAAATCAATGACTCGCAGATATGGTTAGATGGAAAGTGGATCGTTCTACTGATGGATATTGTTCGGGGATTGCCTCACGGTGAAACAGTCCTCGGACCAATACCCATGAGTAGATAAGACCGAGATTCGGACATCCAAGGTTAGAATACGTCTCGAACATCTCAGGCTTCATAAGATCGATGATATGACTGAATGACGAAGATAGGGCTGTGGATAAAATCTGATGAGATCTATGGTTGCAAAATAGTCGAACCTTTACAGACCTAAGACCGCCTGTGCGATAGGATTATACTCAGTGACAAGACCTGTGACGACTAGCCGATCACCAATATACTCGGACCTTGAACGTCCGAACGATGATTGGAGGAGTTATGCACTGCGGGATCCACCCCTTGTTCTGCCCTGGCGCTAACAGTGGTTTATCAGCCACCTTTTGCTATCGATACACAGGCACTCACAAGAGGTAGTCATCCTATCTCTCCAAATATGCCATTCCATGCACCTGTAGGCTGCAGCGTTGATCGTCTTGGCATGTTACCAGATCGCCTAGTAGAGGTAAGTAGTAAGTACTCAGGCCTCCGAAGGTAGTGAGCGTGGTGGTGCTGACATAAACTGATTTTGCATACACGTGACTAGGCGCGTCGCGATCGAGTTTGTTTATTTCGTGGCAGTGCTGATTTAACAGGTGAGCAGAGTATAAATACAGCGTGCCTACAAGATACGTCTCTCATTTCCCGTTCCCGATCTACGTGCATTACTTTCTTCACTACTCATTAATCATTCTCAACTTTAACTTGCCTCACAAGATGATTTCTGCTATCTTCGACGGTGCTGCCCATGTCACTGTCAGCTGGGTGCCTCGGAGCATTCTTTTTCAAACACACTGTGGTGGATCGGATGTCCAAGGCCATCGAAGAAGCGGAGAATGTCACCGCTGGCCTGGTCATATCCGAATTCTGTATTTCTGTCACAGTACTAGTTCTAGCTTCCAATGAGACCTGCCTGAAGCACAATTTAGCTGAGCTCAACACGCCTCTCATTTGCAACAAATTCGATGAAATTGAGTCTGCTGCAGTAGAGAGTTCAGACACTTTGAAAGTGTCTGATTTCTCTACTCCAGCAGACACAATTGCAACCGAACCTTGCAGCATTCCGCCATCCGTATCAATTGCAACCGAACTTCCTCGTAGCACTCCGCCAGATGTAACAATTTCACCGAATTCAATCGCAAATGACTCCTACTGCACTCCGCCATCTACTACATGTTCCGCAATATGCACACAAATACTGCCAACTTTGGGGGCTCAGAATACTAAGCGCCTCTCAATCGATTCCAACACCACCCTTGTTGACCACAATGACGACTTCATGAAGGGTTTCTTTGACGCAGACCTTCATGAAAGTACTATCCCCCAGGTATGAAGTCGCACAGTTTGCTTATCTTTATCACTCAATGTTTGAATTTTTATAGGATGACAGCGGCTGTTCCAGTAGCGACCTACTCCCAGGGACGAAAGCACTAACGATCAGTGACTCGAGTGGACCCTCTCAGCGACCTGGGACACAACTTCAGCCAATCATCCTAGAGGATGGACATCTGATGACCACCGACATCTTGCTTCTTGTGGATGCTTCGACTCAAACGATTGCAACGCCCTCTCTTGGCAGCATCCCGCCTCAAATTGTCATGCCTCAACTGAAACCCCCGGATACGAAACAGCATCAAAATTTCCGCCCGGGAAGACACAAGGTATGGACGTGTTTATTGGGAAGCCAAGTGCTACACTCACCATCATTTGTTAGCACAAATCTAGATTCACTCACTTGGCCACTGTCCCGGGTCCGTGGCAGCATTGAATGCACTTACACCAAGCAACTAGAACAAGCTACTGTGATCAGTGAGTGATTTCCGGTGACGTTCACATCGTTTGCTGATTTAAAGTAGATGACCTTGAACAACTACATGACAATCTCCTCGCTGACCAAACCGCTCTTGTTGATGGCTGGGCAGCTGCTATGGCCGAGCTTGGACTCGCCTCTATGCTGTCGCCTGCACTACCACTTCTGGATCAGAAGATGCCCGACCCAGGAAATTTGATCACAAGTAGCTGTGAGACTAATGTATCATTTACTCATATTGTAGTAAAACTGTGATACATGAATCGCTCTTTCATGTAGCACCTGGTTAATACATCACAGGGCTCCATAAGCCCATACTACATGACTAAACATCCTGCAAACTATTAAGGCATTCCACTTGCATTTTGATAGTCTTAGAGATATAGATCTCGTCTTTCTCGATTGGAAGTCTCAATCAATGCATGTTTGTACCTTGTGATCGTGATCTCGATGTGACCTATTTTTACTGATGCTGTAGGAGCACATGCCCACTGCTTCTGCTCACTGAGCTCGACAATGAGCACATATATCTTACTTGTTTCTCACTCACTTTGTGTTGGACTGGTATGCACATATACACACAATTTTTCATGCAGGAATATCATCATCTGGTGTGTCCATAACTAGTACAAATGACAATGTATTTCTATTTGTCGACACCATGGAAATCATTCATGTTGTGTGCTGAGTGGAAATGTATAGTGATTGGGGATCCGCACGGGTATACCCTGGGTGTGCGCAGTCAGACCTGTACCCTGTGGTGCAGGTACGGGTTTGCTTGCGGGTATCAACAAAACAGATCCAGGGTATTACCCGTGGGTCACTATGAAGACCAGTATCTAGCGCACATGCCTGGTGCACATCAGCAAATGCTGATGTGGCTTGAACATGTGCAGAGGACACCAGAAAGTGCCAGGGACAAGATGGGAAGAATGAGATGGACGAAAGGGGAAGAATGAGACAGACGAGACTGGGAAGGGAGTTGGCAGGATGTTCGAGCGCTGGGAAGCACCTAGTACTGCTTGTTTGGATGAGTTAAACACAGTGAAGCAATATAAAACTGCACAATACACGCACCATTATTACCATTGCAGCTGAGAAAGAGATCCCCACTCGAAATTCAACTTCAACCACACCTAACACCACCAACTCCCCATCCAGAGTCGGGTCTACATGTGCAAATGTACCTCATGCAGGACAGTTGGTAGCAACAGTCCTGGCTTCAGGTACATTAGCAAGGGAAGGGAGAGGGCTCGGGAGGCATGACAGGCAATGGGACCTGAAGAGGCAAAGGAAGAGAATCATTAGTGACAGGCAGCGGAGTATGGTAGTTTTGACTTCAAATAAACGAGAGCATGGGGAACGTCAATGAAAACATCCAACAAGTGATGAATGAAGAAAGTAAGTAAATGAACGAATGATGTACCAACCTTAAGCCATCAGGTGCAGGACTCCAGGAGCATGAATCTCCGTGCTGTGCAAAACTTGCATCTCGATGCCATGGGTATTTGCTGATGTGGCTCAGGAGTAAATGCTTGATGTGGGTGTCACGAGTTCCAAATACAAACCATTATTCATTTCTCAATTCTAAGTCCTTTAAGCGCCCAATCACAGCGCCTGCTCCTAAGAATATGTTTACTGTAGAAGAAGTCCCTATTATTGCGTCTATTGTAGAATTACCAGAATCACGTGACTTATTGGACAATGCCGAAGATGACGTAGATGTAATGCCATGTGACACTCTTGGAATGTTCCAGAGTCTTACTGCAGCTGTGGCACATGTCATGATATCATAGTTATATATAGAATCATATGATACTTTTAATTATTCTGATTGGTTAGTTAGTTCATACTCAGTTTTGATCTCAGTTTCAATATGTGTATATAGGTAGCTCATTGTAGTCAGTAGTTCTTTAGTTCAAACCTCTTGTATCTCCTAGTGAGCAATCCAAGACATACCTGCTGCCTATTCTCTTTGTGATTATCTTGTTGTTTGAGTCCTAGTCTCTGCCCTGCATTAATTTGTTATAGGGTTGTGACATTAGGTTTGAACTATAGGAGACTCTGACTCTCGTGTTACACTCTTGCACCTTTTCTCTTTGTGTTCTTCAGGGAAGATTTTTGTCACCCTTGAACGACACAGACAGCCGTTACACTTTTGCCCGGTCTAAACAACCGCGACCTTTGATTCATCCCTTTGCTCATTTGAGCGCTGTAGAAACAACAACACAGCGAGAAGCGAACGATGCTCCAGACTGTATCTATAAGTGTTGTAAGGTCGCGCGTTGCCTAGTCTGCTATACTTGAGACAACAAGTGCGTTCGACCCTAAAGGGGAAGCGAGTGCAGCGAAAATCTAGTGGTAGGCGCTACTGGTTGGGTAATGCGAAGCACGAGAAAGTGCAGGTGTGCGCAAGGCGCAGGAACGCGCGCGCGTACTGCGCGAAGCGCGGGAAAGTGCGCACGTGTATGCGTGAACAAGAGATAGTAAGAGTGAGTTTGCTTAAGTGGAGTTTAGATACTAAACAAGAGATGGGAGTGCGAGGTGAGACTGATCAATGTCAGAGAATAGATTTCTACTGCTACTTTCTAAAGGTAAAAGGTTGTGTGGTAAAAGGTAAAGTAAAAGTGGGAAGTCAGGAAGGGTTTGGTGGGAAGTGTCAACCCCCTAATAGTATGTAACACTGGCGCTTAAGTATGGCGCCTAAGCGCTGTCATGTGGAGCCGAAGCGCTACCGAGTAAGGTATGTAAAGATATATGTAAGTAAGTTCCCATGATAATAATAAAGGTGGTATGATATGCTAATAAAGGCAAATGGAAATACACATACTAGAGAACTTGGTGGACAGTGGATGGATGCGTCTGGATAGCTGGCGCTATAGGGCGCTCAAGCGCGGGAAAGCGCACACGCATATACATTGTGAAGCGCAGGAAGTCGCACGCGCATGTTGTGCATTGTGCGGGAAAGCTGCGCCTCATATAGGAATAGCTGCAGAAGGCATACAGAGTGATGCTGCAAGTCGTGCTGTGTACTCCCTAGTGAACACTGCCATATCACGCAATGAGAGGCATGAGTCTCTACAGTGCATCCCTTCATACCTACCTTTTTCTTAGTTAGTAGTCCTATACCAGGCCCTGTCTTACTACAGCTGCCAGTATACGGAGGTGTTTGCAACATTAGGCGCATCGCTACAACTTTGAGTGCTGGCCCAAGACCCTGCCTGCTCAACGTTACTATAGTTTCATTTTACCTATCCTTTTTTCATATGCACATAGGCATTCGTTTCGAGTCAATAGCGGAACTGTCTAGCGACATTCTGTGCTTTCGACCTACAAGGATTTAGAGACATACCCTAGTGAGACTTGCACTTGTAAGCTTCGGCTGGAAGAGTGATAACCTGTCCTAGGCTTGTACCCTCAGAACGGTGTAAAGAGTTTGTTCCTGGTGGGCTTATACAAAAGTGTTACCTTTTGAGACTCTGAGTGCGAGTAGGATGTTCGTCCCTAAGAGACTGCCTGTAGGATTATCTCTTGATATAAAATGCAAGGGATATCTAATTTAAGATCGAAGAAGGGAGAACCGAATGATACCTTTAGCGCGTCTGAAGTTCCGAAGAATTGTCCGAAGTGTCCGATAAGTTGACCGGTATGTTCGACAGTTGTCCGATGTTGAGAACAAAGGTCCGAAGTCGTGCGAGGCTTCCAGTGAGTTTCCGGCGAAACAGCAAGGTTTCCGGCAAAAGAATAGGATCTGCGTAGTACAACTAGCAAGGTCCGTCGAAAGACTTAAGGAGTTTTCAATAGCGAAAAAAATGGCAGCGGTCGAGCCAAACAATCGTTCCGAGTGAACAAAATCGATTGCGCGAAGTATCAAAAATCCGAAAGTGACTCCTACTGACTATGACTCGAAACAAGGGAAGTGACGTACCGTCCGAGTATCTAGCGAGCCAGAATATATCCTATGGCGTGAAAGTCCGGAATCTACGTAGGCGAAAACTGTAGCGTGATAAGACATCCAAAATGTAATAAGACTCGAGGTGAGTCGCTTCAAGAATATACATGTAATAACGCGTGAGGAGCATATCTATACGTATTAGCAAGGATTTTTGACGTATGTTCCCCTGGGTATAATCAATAACAGATAAACAAGTGAAAAACGCACCAGCGAAGTCAAACGGGCAAGGATAGGACATGGTACGGAGGATCGGAAAAGCTAAAAAGGCCTCGGGAATGGGTGGTCGACCTTCGGACGACTCGGACAAATGTGCGGAACCTTCGGAAGATCGGAAGTGTGTCGGGAAGCGTAATATGTGATTTCGACCAGATACGTGTCCAGCGCCGACCCGAGTGTTACAACGGAGATTGCATTGTCCCTAGTTTTTCCCACTCGATCGAGTATAGTTTCCGATCTTCTTAGTAGAAGGGAAGTGTCAGTTGGGTTGATTAAAGAACCCTTTGACCCTGAAGTACGTGGTAGATCCGATCAGATATCAGGGACCGCTTCAGTTTTCTGTTTACATAACTTTCTTCTTTTCATCATCATTCCCTTTCGGAAGAGCCCTTACGAGCAGCTCTTCAACAGACATCAGTAAATCGGGTTCCAGAACACAACTGGTACTATGTCTGCACAAAATGAGGCACAGATCGTGCAATATGTCCAAGAACAGATCCAGGCAATGACTTCCATCCTACTTTCCAAAATAGCAGAATTAGAACGAAAGAACCAGGAACTTGTCACAAAAAACATGGACCTGGAACTACGTCTAAAAGCAAACGAGGATGAAACAGTAAAGCTAGCCGCAACACAACCATCCTTTGGATCTGCAGGAACAACCTTGATGAACTCTTCTGCCTCCATCAAATTCGCTAAACCTTCGGACTTCACAGGAGAAAAGGACTCCGTAGATGCCAAAGTATGGGTAGCCCAAGTAACTCTCTACATGTCGCAATGGCCAAACATCACTGACAGACAAAGGCTCTCCGTCATGCTGTCATTCATGAAAGGAGCTGCTGGGAAATGGGCCCAGAAATATATCAGAGAGCTAGCAACTCTTACGATAGAGAAGTTTGATGAAGACTTTGAAGGCATGTGGGTCCAAGAAGATCTAGAAGGAAAGGCAATCTGAGACCTGGACTCCTTAAGACAAGGATCCTTGTCAGTCCCTGAGTACGCGGCCACTTTTAAACAAAAGGCCACACATACCTCTTTCTCAGACTACGACCAACACCAAAAGTTCAGGTATGGACTTCAAGATCATGTCAAAATACAACTTGCACATGTTCCTTACAAAGACAAGGACACCATGAAGAAACTGGTGGAACACGCGATCCAGATCGGACGCAACTTCGAAGAGTTAGACGCGGACAAGAAGAAGACGACCTGGTGGACCCCAAAGCAAGGCCCCAGAAACCCTGAATACAAGGCTGGGCCTAGTAAAGAAAGTGATGCCATGGATGTTGACTCTGGAAAACAGCGAGGTACACCTAGACCTCAAGGAAAGACTGGTTCTTTCAAATGCTACCGCTGTGGAGAAGACGGACACATCGCTAGAAACTGCAAAGGAGCAGTCGCGCCAAAAGCGCAGGTGAAGGCTACTACAGTGCCAAAAGAAGAAGACTCTATGCCAAGTTGGTTCAAAGCTTGGGCTGCTAAAGAAGGCAAGGGTTTTTAGAAGGGTTGAAGTCAAAGTCTGCGAACTTAGACCCGAACAATCGTTTCTCCATCCTATCTATGTTCTCGGATGTATCAGAAGTATTTATTAGATCCAAATCTGAGCATTTTTACATTCCGATCACGTTGAAGGGAAAGAACTGACAAGCAGATGTGAAAGCACTTGTGGACTGTGGTGCATCAACATTATTTATTAGTGAGAAATTCGTGAAAAAGAACGATGTCCAGTGCCATAAATTATTGAGACCCATTCCGGTTAAAAATATCGATGGCTCGCTAAATGCCGCTGGATCGATGACACATTTCGCAGAATTAGGTCTAAAGATTAGTGACCATGTTGAGGATCAAGCAGCCTTCATGGTTACAGACTTAGGAAGCGATGATGTTATTATCGGCATAGATTGGTTAAGATATCACAACCCAGAAATGGATTGGAACGCTGGATGTTTTGCACTTTCTCGTTGCCTGGTTAAATGTATTACTAAAAAAGAACAAAGACAAAAAAATAAAGAAAAAAGAAAAGAACAAAAAAAGACAGAAGTAGAAGTAGTGCCAGATCTGATTCCCACAGAAGAGGATGACGAAGGGCGATGAAGAGGGCGATGGTCGAGGAAATAGAAGATGAAGAGTATCCTGGAGAATTGTCATATCCCATATATTCATGCTTCTCTTCTGGACTTCGGACCCTGAGATCCGGTCCGGTCCGATGCTTCCGATCCGATATCCGATAAGCTTCCTATTTCATTTCCTATTCATTTAATGTTAAACACAGCCTATTCGGTATTTCCTATTCCCGGTGTTTCGGTTATACTTATTACCGGTATGATTACTGATCCGTTAACCTATGCTTCATTTCCGACTTGCGTTTGATAACCTTTGCATATGCTTCGTACATAGCCTTCGGACCTCTGCTTACTTATCGTTTCATTATCCTCTTAGTATATAAGCCCGTGTATATGTCCAGTAGTACCTCAGTTCGAATATCATCTTAGTTTGTCCTCTTTCTGTCCTCCGGACTTGAGTCTTCAACTCTTGTCAACCTCTGAGACTTCGGATCGATTCCGATAGTCTACATATCTGCCTCTATCTTCGGATAGTCTATACTCTGTTTGTTTCTAGTCCGGATCCGTCCGGATTAGTCTTATACGCGTTTCCGATATCCAGAAGTCATCCGGATATACTATGAGACCCGTCCGGACCTTCGGACGCGTGATCGTTAGTCTTCTGAAATAAGGGACAGTACTTGGGAAAGGGGCACAGCGTACGAGCTGAGGCCAAAGTCCTTTGGATCCGACCCTACGAGAGTACGACCTTAACAAGAATGGATCAAGTATAAAGCCTCGGTTGCCACGGAGCAGAAGGTTGCAGAAGAAGCAACGAAGGTGAAGAAATCGGTTGAAAAAATGGTTCCCGATTGGCTTCATGATTACCTGGGAGTTTTCTCAGAAGAAGAATCTAAGCGCTTCCCTGAAAGAAAGAAATGGGATCATGTGATAGATCTTAAAGATGATGGCGATCTTCCACCAAATGCGAAACCCTACCCCTTGTCACCAAAGGAGATGGACACTTTGAAAGATTGGTTAAAAGCCGAGACTGCACTGGGATGTATAAGAGATTCGCAATCTCCAGTAGCAGCACCTTTCTTCTTTGTGGCCAAAAAAGATGGCAAGTTAAGACTGGTGATGGATTATAGAAAGCTCAATGAGAAGACGGTTAAGAATGCGTATCCGCTACCGAGATCTCAAGATCTAATTGATGCTTTAACCAGCACCACGATGTACTCCAAGATGGATGTAAGATGGGGGTACAATAATATTCGCATGAAAGAAGGAGATGGGTGGAAGGCGGCCTTCAAAACGGTGTTTGGTCACCACGAACCAACCGTTATGTACTTCGGTTTAACGAACTCCCCAACCACGTTCCAAACAATGATGAACGAGATATTCAGAGATTTAATTGATGGAAAGACAGTAGTTGTCTATATTGATGATATCCTCGTGTTCACGAACGGCGATAAGGAGCAACACCGAAAAGTTGTACGAGAGGTGCTGAAATGACTAAAAGAGAATGACTTGTATCTGAAGCCTGAAAAGTGTAGCTTCAAGCAGTCAGAAGTTGAGTTCCTCGGGTTGATAGTGGAGAAGGGTGGTGTACGGATGGACCCTGTGAAAGTAGAAGGAGTAATGAAATGGCCTACTCCCAAATGCGTAAAAGATATACAAGCATTTATGGGCTTTGCCAACTTCTACAGAAGATTTATCTTTGGGTTTTTGGACATTGCCAGACCAATGAATGATTTATTGCAGAAGGATGTCAAATGGGACTGGATGGAGAAACAGCAAGATGCTTTTGATGAACTGAAGTCAAGGTTCACATCAGCTCCGATCCTAGTAATGCCGGATGTTGAGAAAAAGATGAAAATAGAAACCAATGCTTCCGATTATGCAACTGGAGCGGTTCTACAGTTGCGGACAGGCAAAGTCGACAACTTTCATAGCGGATGAAGGGATTTTTTTGGCACAAAACGGCCTTCAGATATTGATTCTACGGGTCGAAAGACGTTCAACAATGCCTTGAACTGAATTTTCCCACGTGTTTTTTGGGTATGGCCAAATTTTTGGGCTAAATTTTTATTTGATAGACACTAGGAGCGCAAAAATAATGGTATGTATCTTAGTTAAGAACAGCCACAATTGAATCCATGGCAGTTTGAGACATGGAGCGGTGTTGTTTCTGCTTTCGCACTGCCCAAGCTGCAGCTTCCCCAGTCAAACCCTTTCGGTAGGCACTCATAAAACGCCACGAGTGATTGATGAAACGACGAAAGACCTCTAACGGGCAAGCATCGAGAAAATGCTCGGCTGCTTTCTTGGCTTCACCAAAACTGTTTTTGGGTGTCTCTCGGTATCAGAACTTGCACCAGCCCCAGTACTACCAACAAACTCAGCATCTGAATCTACCTTTGACAGGCCACTCACCATTTCAATGAGATTCAACTCGCAATGGAACTTTGGTAAAAAGATACATAGGTGGCCTGTCTTCTTGATCATGGTCTCAAGCATTGACTCCTGGTTTGCAAAGTCGTCTTGCTGTGAAAGAAGATGAGCCATGCAACAACCCTTGCTCTCGAAAGGACAGACAGGTGAACATTTAGCTTTCAACCGTCTGACATCAAATCCTCGCTCGGTAAGGACAGAGTGGAGACCTTTGGGGGTGCCGTCTTCGTTTGTCATTTTCTGGACTTTGCCACGGACAGAAATATTGGGGTTGTTCATTGGTATCACCGTGTCGCACTGTTTTCGTTGTTTGCCTTTATCTGATTTGTTCATTTCGAATGCTTTCAATGAATCGGGAGGGAGTGAGGCATGAGCTGATGACTGATCAAATACGAAAAGTGCCTGACAGTCTGGGTGTGCGAGCATGAATATGTCAATTGCATTTTTAACCTGCTCGAGGAACTGGGCACTGTCCCACCAAGGATCACCATTTGACCCTGGATAGATAATTTTGCGTGCATCTCGAAGCAATTCACCATCTTGACCTTGTAGAATAAGTCGGCCATCTTCTTCGTTGATGAAATCAGAAACATGGATTAGTCGTCCTCGACCTTTCTTGCGAAGGGGCTGTTCACCAGACCGCAACCTTTGATTCAACATTATAAGTTAATATGAGTATTTGAGCTGATGGGGTGTACATTACCATGAAGTATTGGATTGATCATTGGCATGAAAACAACATTCATCATGAAACTGTGCAATAATCCTTTTTTCTCCAGGCTTTAGATGTGGTTCAACCTTTTTCAACTCGGGCCCTTCATACTGAACCATCCGGGCCTCATACTGTGCCATGAGAGGTAAGAAGACCTCTCTGCGGTACTTCACTACATCGTCCCTCTCATGACCATCCATGTACACTTCTTTTTGGACCATCGTGCGCCTCCATCCAAGCTTGAGAAGCCAGCGTTGAGCTGTGCGCACACTAAGTGGCTGCTTTGGGTGAATGCCAAGATCCGGAAAAATAGCTGAAGTGAGGGCATGCTGCAATTTCTTCGGAGTGACACTGCCAACCTTCTGTGCAGTCAGCCAAGATCGGGTGCGTGCCTGTACAGCTTCGTCATGAAGCCAAGAGTGGGCATTAGCCTTGCCACCTCGCTTCTCCATGGGCAGCTGTGCAAATATCTGGTAATGCCGAACAAGTGCTCGCACTTTCCGTGCAAAGTGAATTCCTTCACCTTTGTGCCATTGCCGAGCAATCTCAACGCTAGCCTGTATCCGCGAGCATCCCTTGATGCATAGAGTTGCAAAATTTGAGAGTATGGTGAGTTTATTGATGTGCACCAGCGAGAAGCTCTTGCTGTTCTTCTTTAGGTCTGATTTGATGTTCTCGCGCATCTCGCTCCAATCACGAAATCTCATTATGTCCCCTCCTGCTGAAAGCATCAGCTCGTCCTCCCAAGTCTCATCGTCAACATCTTCCACCTCTTCGGTTGACTCATCCGAGTCCATGATCTCTGTGGGCTCCGGTTCATCATTTGATGATGCCTGATCTGATAGAACAGATGCTGAGCGAGCATGTGGGATCGTCGATGAACTTGGATACTGCTGCCATTCTGGTTGCAGCATGGATAATGTTGTTTGGCATACTGGCACAGCCGCCACGGGCAATACATGTCTGGCTATGTTTGCTGGTCCTGCCATTGCAGCTCGGTCAGGTGCCAGGGTTGACTTGTTGAAAAACCTTGTTAGTTGAGGTTGGTTTCGCAAGTTCTTCTTGTGCCTTCGAACAGTTCTCTCTGATTGACTTGTAAAGGAATTGGCATAAGTCCTGGGTCTCGCTGCTGGAAAGGTAAGCAAGACTTTCT
Source organism: Suillus variegatus (assembly GCA_016647645.1). Classification (NCBI taxonomy): domain Eukaryota; kingdom Fungi; phylum Basidiomycota; class Agaricomycetes; order Boletales; family Suillaceae; genus Suillus; species Suillus variegatus. The sequence goes on from JABBWF010000091.1 coordinate 21,679, forward strand.
TTGAATTGTAATTAATTAACTCACCCAGCATTTTTGATTTTGCACGAATTTCCGCCTTCTTTCGGAGACGTTCTGGGAGCCAGTCTGGGTCTCGGAGCTTGTTGTCCATCTCTGACATTACAGCCAACAACCATTCATCATTGAGTTCTTCCCACTCATCCTGGTCATCCACATCTGATACCGTCTCCGAGTCTGATGTGTCAAGCTCGGCAAAATCTGTTTTCAAACTATCAAAGAATAAGTGCAGAGGGGGCTCTTCGTCAACATATTCTTCAGGACTTGGTGCACGGAACCTGGGCTTCAAGGCATTGACTTGAACTTCGTGTTCAGAATTGTCTTGGTTCGACAACTGGGTATTTCGCCTGGGTCTTTTTGAGTGTGCCATGAGCAGACTCGGATGGGTGAGTAGTGCAACTTTATTAATTTTTTCGGGGACCAAACTATAGACATTCCTCATTTTTGACCCCAGGGTCAGACTCAGGCTCAAAAAAGGAGTCGATCGCACTATTTCTCGAGATTTTAGGCACTAGTTTGAGGTACTGGCCAAATTTTGGGGTCTGAGTGACCACAACATCGTAATTGGCAGCTTGAATCGTACTTTGTACATCTGTAAATAGTCTAATTATGCTTAGTGTGTCGTTATCCAGGTGTTTCAGAAGGCTGTGGAAAGGTTAACCATACTTGTCGATTTTGCTTGTCTGCAACTGTATCTCAACTGATGGAAGATGACCTATGGCACCCCGTGGCATACTACTTGAAGTCAATGAATGATGCAGAAAGAAATTATGACATCCATGACAAAGAGTTACTCGCAATCATTCGAGCATTGGAGGAGTGGAGGCACTATGTGCAGGGAAAACCTCACCATGTGGAGATCTGCACGGATCATAAGAATCTCGAGTATTTTATGACGAGCCAAAAGTTGACAAGAAGGCAAGCCAGATGGAGTTTGTTCCTGGCGGAGTATGAATTTATGCTCCAACACAAGCCTGGTGTAGTCAATGATAAGGCAGATTGTCTATCTTGGAGAGAAGACCACAGAGGGGGGGTAGAAAACGACAATTCTGATCGCATTTTGTTAAAACCGGAATTCTTTGTTGTAAAAGCTGCTAAAAGAGGCCAAGTTCTGGTGCAAGGAGAGAAACAATTGCTGAGAAAGATAAGGCAATGCACAGAACGAGAGCCTGAAGTCGCTAAAGCGCTACAAACACTAAAGGCAGCACCGGTACAATTGCGCAGAGGAGTCGAAGAATGGAATGTGGAGGATGGATTAGTGTTATTCCAAGGACTGGTTTACATTCCAAATGATAAAGAGATCCGCCGAGAGATATTGGAGCTGTTTCACGACTCTCCACCAGCTGGACATCCTGGACGTGCCAAAACCTTAGAATTGATTTCCAGAAATTATTGGTGGCCTTCAATGACGAAGTATGTCCACGATTACGTAGATGGCTGTGATAGATGCAGAGCAACGAAGATTCACCCAACGCAACCACATGGTCCGCTTAAACCAAATGAAATACCAGTGGGACCTTGGCAATCAATCACTTGTGATTTGATAGTAGATTTGCCTAAAAGTGAAGGGTTTGATTCTATTTTTGTTGTCGTTGATCGATACACAAAGCAAACGCACATCATGCCCATAAAAAAGGAAGTTGACGCTAGAGGAATCGCGAAAATTTTCCTAGATAATGTATGGAAACACCATGGAACTCCGAAACAGGTGATATCGGACAGAGGAACACAATTCATCTCTAAGTTTATGGGACAAGTGTCGAAACGCCTAGGCATAAAATGGAACATGTCAACGGCTTATCATCCTCAGACAGACGGACAAACGGAAAGAATAAACCAAGAAGTAGAGCAATATTTGAGAATGTTCACATCTTACCGCCAGAATGATTGGGTAGACTGGCTTCCACTAGCAGAATTCGCTCACAACAATTCTATCACTGTAACTGGTCATAGTCCGTTCAAAGTACTCTACGGATATGATCCCGAGTTTACTTTTTCACTGATTTCCAACTCCAAAGTACCTGCAGCCGATGAACGAGTGGATGTAATGAAAGAGGCGAAGGAAGACGCAGAAAGCATGCTGCGAATGGCAAATGAATGGATGAAAAGATTTTACGATAAAGGAGTAAAAGACGCACCACAGTTCAAGAAAGGAGACATGGTCTGGCTCAATGCCAAAAATATCCATCAGAAAAGACCGAATAAGAAACTCTCCAACCGAAGACTTGGTCCGTTTGAAGTGCTTGAGAAGACGGGTGATGTAAACTACCACCTAAATCTTCCAGCAAAATATCAGATTCATCCCATATTCCATGTAGAATTACTCACTCCACATTCCCCCTTGACCTTAGTCCAAAGACCTCCACATCATCGTCCGCCACCAGAGATCGTATCAGAAGGCGATTCCAAATGGACAGTATGAAAAGTCCTAGACTCGAGACTGCACAGATCAAAACTCCAATACCTAGTAGAATGGGAAGGATATCCGATAGAAGAAGCAACATGGGAACCTGAGGAAAATCTTGAGAATGCACGGTTGAAAGTTCAAGAATTTCACCGGCAAAATCCGAAGGCATTGAATCCCCACAAAATTAACAAATCGGTGTTCGAAACCCAAGAGTTTTTGGAATGGCGCAAAAAGTTTATTCATCCTAGTTTCATTCGCGATGACGCTCATCCTAGAGAGGGGGTAATGTCACGAGTTCCAAATACAAACCATTATTCATTTCTCAATTCTAAGTCCTTTAAGCGCCCAATCACAGCGCCTGCTCCTAAGAATATGTTTACTGTAGAAGAAGTCCCTATTATTGCGTCTATTGTAGAATTACCAGAATCACGTGACTTATTGGACAATGCCGAAGATGACGTAGATGTAATGCCACATGACACTCTTGGAATGTTCCAGAGTCTTACTGCAGCTGCGGCACATGTCATGATATCATAGTTATATATAGAATTGTATGATACTTTTAATTATTCTGATTGGTTAGTTAGTTCATACTCAGTTTTGATCTCAGTTTCAATATGTGTATATAGGTAGCTCGTCGTAGTCAGTAGTTCTTTAGTTCAAACCTCTTGTATCTCCTAGTGAGCAATCCAAGATGTACCTGCTGCCTATTCTCTTTGTGATTATCTTGTTGTTTGAGTCCTAGTCTCTGCCCTGCGTCAATTCGTTATAGGGTTGTGACAGTGGGTGGGTGTATGATGCGCAAGCAAGCGTGAGGATGGCTATGTTGGTCAGTGCAAAGGAGAATGTACAAGAGGAGGCATTGAGGAAATAGTACATACCTGTCTCGCCATAGAGTATGATGTGAAGTTGAAGAGAGTTGACAAGAGCCATCTTAATGCGGCGCTAGAGTAAATCTCCCAGATAAAACTCCTACCGGTAATACAAACGGCTGAATGAAAACTCAGTGTTGCACAAATATGCAGCACAAATGTATTTCCTAACACTTCTGCACTTAAAAGTTGTGTCATATGAATGAAATTCACATTATAATAACTTATATGCCTGCATTTTCTCAAGGTCACATTATGCAAACGTCTGCAATGTTTGACTCGACCATTAGTTAAATTTCGGACTAAATATATAGGTACAAAGGAACTGCTAACAAAAAACCTAAAGAAAGCTGAGAAATACAAGACCACCTCAAAAAAAACATGACCTACTTAACAACGAGCAGGTGAGAATTGAGGCAAGAGAAAATATAACTCAAACGACGTACCTGACGCAATGACAAGGATTTGAGGGGAGGTACTTTGCGCTTAAAGCTCATTCGAGCCAGGTAGAGGCCAAAAAGGGCCTGGCCCTAAGGTTGGCCCAGACCTAAAAAATGCTGAGTGCTTGCCACAAAGGACTGACCCTAATGTAGGCCCACATCTGAAAAAACTGAGCACGTACCACAAAGGACTGGTCCTTAGTAAGGTAGGCCCGCACCTGAAAAAAAACTGAGCAGTATTGGCCCTAAGGTAGCTCGCACCTGAAAAATGTCAGGGATTGGGTAAAGAGAAGATGCGGTTGGTTGGTGTAAGTGCATTGGAGAGTGGTGGTGCTGATGCGGGGATCGGGGCAGTGTGCAGCGGCTGACGTGGGAAATAACAAGTATCGGCCCCAGATCGATCAGCTGAACTAAATATAGAGGCAAATTAAATATAAGCAAAAGAAGTAAGGTACAGAGTTTGATGGAAGCCTGAACCGGCTGCTAGGTAGGATCCTCCACTGATACATCACCTCTACACTGCTAGTTATCCTCGGCGGTACAATGATTCATGTATCACCCTTAAACTGACATTGCTAGTTATCTAATGTATCATTATCACAGTATGGCCTGATTTGATCGACATTATTCAGGACCAACACCTTCACACACAATGCTACTCCCGAGGTCCCCTATGACCAAATCCCGAAATCTGCAACGGCCTCCCTCGTCCCCTACGACCTGGAGCTTCATGCCTGTGAGGTTGAAGGCCACCGCTGGCCGCGCACCAACTATGTCTTCACGCTGCCCAGTTATACCTGCAGTCTTCAATGTCGGATGTCCCCTACGACCCCTGACACAACCGCAACCGTATAACCGCCTCCTTGTCTCACGCGACTTGGAGTTGAAGCCCACTGTCCGTGGCTCGCACATACGTCTATCTCAAGTCTCCTCTCTTGTCTTCGCCATCGTGTAAATGGCCCTGGATTTATTTCTTTGTCTTTGTATTTCTCTTACTGGTATCCACTTCACAGATCATGGACTGCCTGTGACTTATGGACACATCTTCTTTTTATCGATATGTACTCAGCAGACATTGAACCACCCATTTACTTTGTAACTGGTAGGCACAATTTGCCTTGTTTCTTTTGCAGTTTGGAAACCTTTTTCCATCCATGATATATATCTCTTGACGATGTTTCCATATTTTCGTATATGTACGATGACGAGTATTAGATATCTGCAGCTCGTACTTATTTTCTGAATCTCATTTTCTGTGAATGATGCGTTCTGAGAAGTAATTGGTTTTGCACAAACAAAATCCCGCGAAAAAAAACATGAATTCAATATTGTAAGGTAGAGTAGACGCGTGAACCCACTCAAGAAGACCAAGGAGGTTGATAACTTCCTACTTATCATGAGTGTGCATTGTCAGGATAGGCAGGCATACAAAGCTCAGACCCATCTCGGGGGCAACGCATCGATGCAGAAGACAATATGATATCGTGTTTATGACTCATGTACCCGTGGATGATAGTGATGAGGCGCCGGTGCTTTGCAATCCCAGTAACAGGTAGAGTAGCTGCTTTGAGAAGCGATTGCCTGCGTTTGGAGATGTCAATGGTGACCCAGTCGTTCGTTGTTTGATGCGCGCCTGATACGTGGTACCTTTGTGAATACGACTGGTCAATGCTCATGCATCCATTGAATAAATTCTGTCATCTCTGTGGTAGGGTTCAGTGACGCACAAGATGAGGAGCATTGGATCTGCAGCAAACCATGACCGCACGCACAGCACACAACGTGGTGGAAACAAACCGCAGATGAATAATCGATGCAGGGATGATGAAATGAAGAGTGGAAGTTCTGCTCGTGGGATCAATGGGCCTGGTTTGTTTATCCTCGAAGTCGGTTCATACAGATATATCTGATCGAGGCGTGCTTTTGTTTCGAAAACTGGTCTAGTCTCCTTGAGGTTTGATACGATTGACAACTGCAATGACCGTGGTCATCGATATTTCGTTGACCAGTCACGTTGGACAATGACAACAATAAGAAATGTTAATGGGAACTGGGGCCCGTGGCGTGCGCATCACACATTGCGGTCATCGATATCATAGTACGGATAAGAGCAATATTTGCATGATACGTTCCAACCAGCTTTTTTATAGTAGCTTCGGATAATTGACATGATGATCCGTGGCAAATTTTTCTGAACTCCGCCAAGTTTTTAGATTAGGGAACATTGGGATCAGACCAATCATCTATCCCCTCACCCTCTTCCTCATCCTCATTCACGACTTTTAAAGATGGATGTACGTGCAGATAAATACCTGAATGCTTATTTTCGAGTCCGATCTGATTACTTTTTGTTCTATCGCCCGTTTTAAACAGCCGAATTTCGTGCAGGGGCTGCACAATCTATTACTGCAGTCCACTTCAAACGATACCAACCAGCTTAAAGCTGTGAGATCGATCCATCAGACGCGTTATTAAATGGGTTTTCTGACTTCTTGTGTGTATCAGGCAACAGCTCAGCTTAACACAGAATACTACAAAAATCCGGCATGCATATCTGCACTCGCACAAATACTCGCCAGTTCACCGGAAATCGCGGTGAGCATACATCATATCGGTGTCTTTTTGGTTATTCCTCATTGTTGTTGGCTATGTGCACGTGAATCTGTTAGGTTCGCCAACTGGCTGCAGTCGAGATGCGGAAGCGTGTTTCTCAAAAGAGTGGCGATCTATGGATGCAGCTCCCTCAAGATGTTCGTTCGCAGATCAAAGACCAGCTTCCCATATTGATACTTGCTGAACAAGAGTTAGTCTATTTCTTCTCTTTCAAAAGTTCGCTCCTCATTTTTTTTGATGCTGCAGCAAGCTCGTCCGACACTCTGCTGCACGTGTCATCGCTGCTGCTGCTAGCATCGAACTCACAGCTGGAACATGGCCACAACTCCTTCCGTGGTTACACCAGTCATGTACATCAACGCAAGTCGCGCATCGTGAAGTCGCCATCTTCATTTTATTCACTGTTCTCGAGAGCATCGTGGAAGGATTCCAGGAGCATTTGCAAAGCTTTTTCAAACTATTTGAAGGTCTCCTTAATGATCCTGAGAGTATCGAAGTTCGTATTACGACTGTTCGGTGCGCCTGGCTCTTCGACTAATCGTAGGTGGTAAACTAACCCTGCCTCAAGGGCTTTGGGCGTCATTGCCCAGTATATTGACTCTGACGATAAGGCTGACATCGTACGTGCAAATTATTTTTCTTTCTGTAATCAAATTTCCTTACTGCATGCTCCAGAAATCCTTCCAAGCACTTCTCCCTGGTATGATCCGAATTCTGGGGCAATCCATTGAATCTGGGGATGAGGCTGCTGCTCGTCAACTATTTGATGTATTCGAGACTCTTCTCATCCTTGTGCGTTTTGATTTTAGTTTTTCTTGACTTGGACTTATCTGCGAGACGCCCTGCAGGAAGTACCAATTCTGGGCCCTCACATTGCGGAGCTAGCATCGTTCCTCCTTCAAGCTGGTGGAAACCGCAATCTCGACTCTGAAATCCGTATTTTGGCCCTCAACGCCCTCAACTGGACTGTTCAATAGTAAGATCATGTTTGAGTCCATTACATGAATGAATTCATGTCGTCTTTCTAGCAAAAAATCCAGGATCCAAAGTCAGGCCCTCGCTGGAGCCATTTTGGAGGGCCTCATGCCTATTACCACTGAACCCGAACCCACAGATTCGGACGACGACGCTCCTTGCCGTGTACGTAACTTTGACTACTAGCCGAAAATGACTAGATCTGATAATCGTTATTCTAGTCTGCTCTTCGTATTATCGACGGCCTCGCCACGAACCTTCCCCCCACCCAAGTCTTCCCTGCCCTCCGAACACTTATCTCTCAGTACTTCTCTTCTCCTGACGCGAACAATCGCCGTGGTGCAATGCTTGCGCTTGGCGTCGCCGTGGAGGGCTGCAGCGAGTTCATGACACCTTTGATGAGCCACATTTGGCCTGTTATTGAGGCTGGTCTCCACGACGGTGACAAGTCGGTCAGGAAGGCGACATGTGTTGCTGTCAGCTGTTTGTGCGAGTGGCTGGAGGAAGAGTGCATTGCGAAGCATGCTGTTCTTGTTCCTGTGAGCACGGAAGTGTTGCGACTTGATACCCATGCTAAGATGTATGCACGCTTTTTAGGTGATCATGAGCTTGGTGCACGATCCTGAGACTCAGCGTGCGGCTTGCACTGCTCTTGATGCACTGCTTGAGATCTCGCAGGATGTCATTGAACAATACCTTCAGCTTATCATGGAGCAACTTGCTGGCCTGCTCGACACTGCACCTATCACTGTCAAGACTGTGGTCACTGGAGCACTCGGTAGTGCGGCACACGCATCAAAAGAGAAGTTCCTCCCTTACTTCCAGCCGACCATGAACAGATTACAGCATTTCCTTGTCCTCACTGGTGAAGGCGAGGAGACTGAGCTCCGTGGCATTGCTATGGATGCTGTTGGAACATTCGCAGAGGCTGTCGGCGTTGATGTCTTCCGTCCATACTTCGCGGATATGATGAAACAGGCATTCCAGGGCATTGAGATGGGCAGCGCGCGTCTTCGGGAGTGCAGTTTCCTGTTCTTTGGCGTGATGGCTAGGGTATTTGGTGAGGAATTTGCGCCGTACTTACCCAGCGTTGTACCTCCGTTGTTGCAGAGCTGCAAGCAAGCTGAACATGGCGAGGATAATGTTGCTACATGTATGCGTGTCCGTCCTTTTTGGACGAGTAGTTTCCTGATGGATTTTTTTTTAGTTTCTAACACTGACGCTGCTGTTGCATTCGCATCTGGGTCCTCCCCTACAAACGCGATCTCCATCACGGATGACATCGATGTCAATGGGAACTCCCAACTTGAGATCGAAGACGTTGACCTCGACAAGATGCTCGAAGTCAATAGCGCGATTGCAGTCGAAAAGGAAATTGCTGCAGACACGATTGGAACGCTCTTCGCTGCAACGCGCAACCACTTCTTCCCTTTTGTCGAGCCTTGTGCTCTCGAGCTCGTCAACTTGCTCACACATTATTATGAGGGTATTCGCAAGTCCGCAACGGACTCTTTGTTGGAGATAGTCAGGACATTCTACGAACTGAGCGGTGCGCCAGACTGGACCCCTGGTGCGACAGTGGTGAGTTGCACTTATTATGTCTGAGCATGATACCAACGCAGCGTCCAGACTGTCCCTCTGGAACAGAGCGTGAAAGAGCTCATTGGGCACAGCTTGAAGCCCTTACTTGAGATGTATGAAACTGAGGATCACAAGTCAGTCAATTCATGTTCAGTCGTGTACTCTTACTGATCAAACTATTACAGGACCGTTGTGGCATCGTTATGTCTTGGTCTTGCTGAGACCATCAACAAGATTGGACCGGCATTTATTGAAGGCCGTGAGTCGAATCATCAGCACTTTTTTTGTTAATGCTGACATTTGGTGGAGATCTCGATGTCATCTGCAGCATCGCGGTACAGGTCCTTGAGCAAAAGGCACTTTGCCAACAGGATCCTGATCAGGATGAAACCGAGGAGGCACCCGAAGATCAAGCCGAATACGATTCAGTGCTCATTTCCTCTGCAGGCGACTTGGTATCTTCGCTTGCGAATGCATTAGGCAATGACTTCGCGCAGGCATTCAATACCTTCTTCCCTCTTATCTCGAAATACTACGTCAGTTCGAGTTCTCTCTAGCACCTGTGCAGGTACTGACTGTACTTCGTTTGTAGAAGAAGAGCCGGTCGATGAGCGACCGCTCGTCTGCTATCGGTTGTCTCGCAGAGATCATTGCTGGCATGAAAGCCTCTGTCACGCCCTCGACAGAACCTCTGATGGATCTGTTCTACCGCGCGCTCAGCGACCCGGACCCGGAGGTCCAGAGCAATGCATGCTTTGCCATCGGTCTTCTCGTTGAACACTCTGAAATCGACCTTTCGCCGCAATATATGCATGTCCTCAGTGCCCTCCGCCTCCTGTTCAACGTCTCGCCCACTGATCCTTCAGCGAAAGTCAATGCAAAGGACAATGCTGCTGGTGCTGTTGCCCGTCTCATCATTCGCAACACCGCTGCCGTCCCTCTGGATCAGGTTCTTCCTGTGTTGATCGGCAGTCTCCCGCTCAAGAACGACTACCTTGAGAACCGCCCAGTCTTCCGCGCTATCTTCCATCTATTCCGTACGAACCCCCAGTCGCTCTTGCCCTTCATGGATCAACTGCTTGCTGTGTTTGCTCATGTCCTTGATCCTAGTGGACCTGAGCAAATTGGCGATGAGACAGGGGCTGAGCTGATTGCATTGATTGGTATATTGAATGCAGAAGATCCAGGGAGAATCCAAGCAGCGGGGCTCAGCGCCTTCACTGGAGCATAATTCATTCATATTTCTTTTCCGTCATGCACATGTCTTCCTTTCTCCAAACCACAATTTTCAGATTCCATATATCAGTCCCCTCCGCTTTCGTTGATTTAGATTACTTACAGAGTTACTTCACATGCTATCTTCAAGATTACTCAGATCATTTGTTCACAAGGGTAATATGGATTCGATAAATGTTCACATGACCTAGTCGCGACGCGTTGTTTTTACGTATTTGTTCGTTCCCTCTCTCAATCAATCATCTTTGGCCTTCCAACTGACCGCTTAAATAATTCGAAATCTGAGCTCGCTGGCCGACTTGTCTTCCAACGTGCGTCGTCGTCGCGCCTTACGACTCCCATCACTATGATTGTCACTCTTTTAACCCTCCTCGCTGCCGCGTTAGCGGGTCGCGCGACAGTCACTGTCGACAATCCGCTGGATGGCCAACTGCCGCTAATTGCTCGCGTCGGCGAGAACTACACTTGGTCCTTCAGCCAGTTCACATTTTCAACCGACCTGGACCAGGCTCTTTCGTACACTACTTCAAACCTACCGAGTTGGTGCTCGTTTGACAACGCAACTCGAACGCTCCACGGCATGCCTTCTGCTGCAGATGAGGGTACGCCGCAGATCACCGTGAACGCCTCAGACTCTGAGTCCTCGGCAACCTTCATCGTTCTTTATCTGCGTCACGTCCTATTCTCCTCCAACGCTCGAAGTTCCTCTAGAAAAACAATTTTATGCAGGCAGCTCCGCGCTCTCATCGGTGTTCTTTTTATCTCCCGGATCGGCTCTTGAAACGGACGGCTCTGTACTCAGGGTCCCGTCTCAATGGTCCTTCAGCATCGGTATCCTCAGTGACACGTTCTCCGCCCCAAATGATCTATACTATGCGGCCTTGCAAGCGGATGGAACACCTCTTCCTGAATGGCTTACATTCAACACAAATACTGTGACGTTCGACGGAGTAACGCCATCTGAGGCTAAACTACCCACGCCTTACACCCTATCTATAGATGTCCATGCATCTGATCAGGAAGGCTACAGCGCGGACACTGTTTCTTTCGACCTCGTCGTGGCTTCTCACGAGCTGTATGCACTATCGACTCTTCCCACTGTCAATGTTACGGCCGAATCTCCTTTCAACTTCACGATCATGGCTGCCGCCGATTTTACTGGTATGCTGGTGGATGGACAACCTCTAGAACCTACAAACATCACCGGTTTGTCTATCGATGTGTCTGCGTATAAAAATTGGCTTCAATACGATGAGGAAAGCAGGACGCTCTTTGGGATCCCTCCCTCTGGATTTTCTGTAACGAGCGCCTCGAACCGAGGACCTATCCTGCCTGCCAGGCTCACCACTGACTTCAATCAGACCTTGGACACTACGATTTCTCTGGCAGTTGTGTCGTCCTACTTCTCTGCCTCGGACCTTGGAGTCATCGATGCGGGTCCAGGGCAGCAAGTTCACTTCAATCTGGCTCAATTCTTCTCTAACAAGGCTGATACTGCCCAAAATCACAACGACGTTAACCTCAGTGTTACCTTCTTTCCTGATGCCAGCAATTATTTGAGCTTCGATCCGGTCTCTGGGGAACTGTCTGGACAGATCCCGGGCAACTCACAAGTCCCAAAGATTGTGATCACCTTCGTCGCATATTCCCGTGTCACGCACTCCACTTCCCACGCAACACTATCCGTGGTGTCTCCACAGAAGGAAAATCAGAGCCAGGGACTAGGAACGACGAACTCGGCGGGACGCCAAACAACAACATTGATCTTGTCTGTCGTTTTTGGTGTAATTGGAGGCTTGCTCAGCCTTGGCGCCGGTCTGGCCCTGTTTAGGCGTTGCGCAAGGGTTCGAGACTCGGCTTTGCTAGGTGAGGAAGGCGCATTCGCTTGGTCGGATGCGGAGAAGAGGTACTACGGGATGGCTCCCAATAGAAACAATAGTCTTCCTGAAGAAAACAAGGGTTACGGTTGGTCCAAGGAGGCAGACACCAGCGCAACCTCGGAGAAAGGCAGTCTTGAGCTCGGTCAGCGGCAGGGGAACTCGTTCCAACCCATTGAAAATCTGCCGTCCGACGCATACGCAAATCTTGGACTTGGCCTCCGGCGTGTTGTTCCTCAAACGCCTTCGACTGTTCACGCTGATTGCAATGGTGTCATGAAGAAGGCCGAGTTTCTTGGGCGGATCAAGGAGACTGCAAGGAACGTGAGCGACAAATACAAGCGCAAGGTTACTCCAACAAGGCCTGTCATCGGGTACCCTACGCCATTGACGTCAAGACATGCACGTCAGGGTGTGGATGGGCTTCCTCTAGAAGGCGACTACATAGATATCAAGGCCACCCCAATTTCACAAGATGTACGCGAAAATCCCTTCAACGACCCGGAGTTGAAGGTCAAGCGAACGAGTACGATGACTAGTTTCATTAGTTCTCCGTCGAACTCTACGGATGAGAGGTCCATCCCACGAAGACGAGCCGATTTTGCTCCACCAAGGTCGCCGCGAGGCCCGCGAGAGCCATCACCCGCCGCTGTCAAGGACTCTGCTAACAAAAGGTACATTCTTATTTCGTCGTATCGCTTGATATTGACTAGAAGCATCGTTCAGCATTATCAGAGAAAGTATACAGAGTACAAGCATCGTTTCCTACGAATCACGTCCTGAGACTATCCAGACTATCCACACCGCCGAAGAGAAGCCTCGTCTCAAACAGTTCACAAATTCTTCCCGAGTTCCTCCCCCGCGGTCTCCATCTAGTAATCAAGTAACACCAGATGTATCCCCAGGAACCAAAAGAATCATCAGCCAGACAGCAAAGGTGTACCAAGAAGGACGAGACGCGCACCACGCGAGTATCGATGAGCTTCGCATGGGCATGCACTATGTTCGCACGCTCGGAGAAGGTTCATCGAACGTGCGCTCTGTGTCCGACAAGTCATTTTCATCGCTCGCGTCTTCTCAGCCTGGTCTAGGTCCTGTCGGCGTAGGGACAGAAAACACCGTCTCTCGATTCATCGTACGGACCGGCGAGAAGTTCAAGTTCCGCATTCCCATGAGGTCCACCAATGGTACATATCGCAAGTTGGAGGCAAAACTGATGTCGGGGCAAGCACTTCCACACTTCTTGCAGTTGGAGCTCAAGGGGCACGGCGGTGACGACAAGAGAGTGGTCGAGTTTTATGGGATTCCTGCAGAGCAAGATCTTGGGGAGATACAAGTGGGAGTATTCAATGCGGAGGGTGGGGAATGTCTTGCAAAGGTGATCGTTGAGATAGTTGGAAGGAATAAGAGGTCTCCGCCATTGACAGGGTGAGCTGGCTCACATCGTGTCGCACTCGATTTGTCCACGTTTCATGGCTTTCTAACGGACTAGTGGGCTTGGTATTATTTACAGTTCTATGTAACTTAAATTTGATTCATCTTCCTTCTTTCCGCGGTGTACATGCAAACATAACGCCGTTGTCGGATATCCGCAGGAGCGCTCCTCTCATGGGAACCGTCAACCTGTCACGGATAGGGTCATGCATTGCAATGATTGCATGTCATGATCAGTGTCATTGCCATCGAATACCTGACATATCTAAAGACAGTGCATGTCTTGACTTTCCAAGATATTGCGGACTAGGAACTTATCAGCCAGTGTTCGTTCCAAAGGGTAATCTTCCACGAAAGTAATGAACAGTTTGTACACGAAAAGCGGGGACATTACAAGACGGTTGACGTGCGAGGCAAATGCGGATTCAGAGGAATGTACAATACACAAGGTGAAAAGTGGTGAGTCGCGTCTGTCTGTACTATGAACATTTTGGTTAAAGGAAAGAACACGCGATTGAAGGTAAGAAAACTTACTTGATCTATCCAACGTGAATCTACAGTTGTTTCATGACTTCCAGATGAGGATAGCAAGCGATCCGACGTAGAAATAGATAAAGTGCTTTGTTTCTGGAAGAAATGACTCAGATTAGATTTCTTCTCAGAAAGGACAGAAGCGCAAGAAAGTTGTAGGAGATCGATGAAAGTAAACAGGTTGCATAACCATCACGTCCGACGAGGGCTAACAACACAACGCATGAAAGACATACCATGAGTCACGTAGCTGCCGAAGTTCTTTCCGACAACAACGTGCCACGTGGGGCCATGTCGTCTGTCGAACTCTTTCTTGATCTGTGCAGCGATGTCCTTCTCGATGTTGTATTTCTCGAGAGCAGCAGATGCGATCTCAACGCTCTCTTGCTGCATCTCTTCAGTCATATCCACGTTCTTAATGATAGCCTTGGGCCCTCCGGCAGCATTGTGTTCTCTGGGGCTGGAGCCAGTCTCGGTAGATGTTACTGCGTTGTCTGCCATGGTAGTGAGGTAAGGAAGAGGGTAATCTGGGGTGTTTTTTCAGCTTTGTATGAGTTTATATATGCCTTAGATAGGCCTGCCTTGAGTTTGGGGGCGTGCGGGCGGCAGTTGTGCGCTTGCGCGTGTGGTTGAAGGGAGATCGCGTTAGAAAGTGGTGTTGACTTTAATTTTTGTAAACGTGGCTAAAATGGGTTAACGGTGTCATCGTGTTTATCTGAACCACATGCTCCAATTGAAACGCGCCCTGCACGCTCCTTCAATATTTCAATAACTTCAAGTCGGGGATAACTAATTTCTAGCCTAGATCCCATAGATGCCGTGAACTGGTTCAGCAGTACCCGTCAGGTGACAACACTCCGAGTCCATGTTACATTCTCGCACTCTCATTTTACCCTTCCACGATGTGTCTTGGCCGTTATTCTATTAACTTCTGGTCGATACAGGCTGTGTCCATCGCAGGGTGTGCACATGCAACAGAACCTTCGTCACAATCACCATGTGGATCCGAAGGACACACCGTCCCTATCTCCGCAGGGCACACGCAAGTCTCCCGTGTTCTTGTCGGTTCCCAGTGCCCACTGCTTCGTCACGGTATTCCTCCAGAATCTCATCGACTAGTCGATTTGGAAACCTCTTCTCGCTAGGTGCCGTCGGCTTCGCTGACAGTAAGTGAACAAGGTTTTGTTTTGTTTTTCCAATCGTTTGCATGGAACTGCTTTGCCTTTAAAATTTGGTTGTCTTATGCAGACAGCTTCTCGAGCGCCTAGGCACATCCCCCTTGCCCCGCAAAGAATGGGCTACTGCAATGAGGCGAAACCATCAGTTCACACGCCACGCCAACCTTTATTCTGTTGACCTGCATGCGCGCATCGCGCTTCATCGTGTCAATAAGCTGTATGTATGCCGTACTACATCCTGTATTTGATGTATCATATTCAGGTCTAATCTCGTTTCACATCGAATCTGGGACACATGGAGCCTACACGCAACACCGACCAGGACCAAGGAATCTCGGAAAGTAGTCACACGAGACAGTCGACGACCATTTCTAACCTGGGGAAAATACGCTTCTCCTGATTAGAGGTGTTGGAACAGTATCTATTAATCGGAGGTCAATATCGCTAGCAACAGTCTCCAGTGAGTGCCTAAAAATTGTGAAAAGCATAAATGTTCAAATCAGATAACTTCCGGGAGGTTCAAAAATGTGGGATAAACTAATTTTGGAATGCAATGTACGTCTGCACATATATTGAAATTCGTAAGCAAGCAAGTATTCAACGCCGAACATCATGGCCAATAGCCATGCACTTCCCGCTTGCCATACTGATTTAAGAGAGCAGCACGACACTCACGGTTTAGAACTTGATATGGATTCCCTCCTTTTTGAGTTGTTATCGAGCTATGCTCCATCCTATGTCAGCCTACGGGAAGCCATCCAATATCTAATATTATGCTGCGAGGTAATGAAGAACACATTCGATGTTTTGACTTAAGTTGGCATATTTGACACTTCCGATCCAGTGAATACCTTTCGAACCCAGCGTGCTCGCCGTTGTTCACCTTCTCAATCCTCCGGGTGCTTAATGGCATGTCCAAATCGGAAGGTTTTGCATCCACGGTGTCACAGAATGAACCAAATAAACTGTTTCTGTGATATCCAACTGACCTGCTTGCTAATACCAATCATCTCATGTGCAACAAGAACTGATTCCCAATGCTCGTGCATTACCAATTCGCTCGGGCCGCCGTGACACTCGTGTGACGTCATGTGCACTAGTGTGCATACACCTTATCTTGTCGTCTGCAAGTCTCACGGCAGGAAAGTCGAGTCTCTTCCTATCTTCATGGGTCAAACAACAGAGACAGAGCGAGAGCCTTTCGCTGATGAAAAGGCACCTTCCACTGTCCAAAACATATATTGGACAGCCAATACAGATCCAGAGTTTGTATGGCACGCAACTCAAAACTACAAGCGTCGACGCGGTGCTTTACGGTCAAAGATCCTTCATTTTGCATGTTTTTTGGGTCTTGTAATGCTCTCACATCACTTCTGGCCATATCTTGCAACCAGTGCCTTCCCCTCTCACGAGAGCCAGAGGTTACTCGCTATTGATGATGATATGTGTCCACAAGTCTCTGCTATCACACCTTCGAGCCACACGACACTAATCGACACTCTCGATGAGGAGTACGGAACCAAAGAGTTCAAACTAAAGGCGTACGAGTCACTGGGAGGCGCCGTAAGGATCCCGTGAGTATTTTGTCTCGGGGGTCGCTTCTCCTTCATTGAAATGGTCATAGGACTGTGTGCTATGACGATCTTGGCGCTCCAGAAGAGGACCCGCGATGGGAGGTATTTGATGACTTCCATACCTACATCGAACAGCGTTTCCCAAAGGTGTAAGTGGCATATATTGGTCGTGCCAAAGCATTCTTAAGAGAAAAATAAGCCACGCCATTCTGAAACGCACCAAGGTTGCGACCTATGCAGCTGTCTATCATTGGCAAGGAACAGACACATCTTTAAAACCACTTCTTTTGGCCGCGCATATAGATGTGGTCCCCGCACTCGCTGCAACTGAAGCTAACTGGATCAACCCCCCGTTTTCGGGCTATTATGATGGTGAGTGGATTTGGGGGAGAGGCAGCTGCGACGACAAGCCTGGAGTCATCGGCATCATGTAAGTAGTAAAGAGTAGCATAAGCATCATCGCGATGCTGAGGGTTACGATAGGACAGCCATCGAGGCTCTCCTGGAGCAAGGGTTCAAACCTACAAGAACCGTCATCTTAGCTTTTGGCATCGACGAGGAGCGTGGCGGGCAAACTGTGGGTGCGCTTTTTGTTTGACTGAAAATATTCCAATATCATCATAGGGAGCTGCGGCAATTGGGAAGTATCTTGTAAATACCTACGGAGAAGACTCCATCTCAATGATTGTCGATGAAGGAGGTAAGATGGCCTTTTGATTGAGTTGCAGCCGCCTTCTCAAACGCATCAAGGAGGATTCTCAGACTTGAGCGGTACCGTTTTTGCAACTCCCGCAGTTGCTGAGAAAGGGTACTTGGACGTTCGCGTGGACGTTCTCACACCTGGAGGGCACTCAAGCAGGCCTCCTAGACACACCGTAAGCACACCACTTACACACAGTGACATGTCTCATAGTATGTAGGGCATTGGCATCCTCGCCAGCGTTGTCACCGAGCTGGAGGCTAACCCACACGTCCCGAAACTTGCACGCGACCGAACCTACTATCAGGGTTTGCAGTGCAGGGCAAAGTACGACGCTGGGTTCCCCTCTGAGATGCGCAAACTCGTCAGCGAATCACAGACTAGCGATGAGAAATTGCATGAGCTGGAGACAAAGCTTGACGATTTCGACCCAGCATATTCTGCTTCAGCAGGTACAACTCAAGCCATCGGTAAGTAAACAAGATCATCTCACGTTGGCAGCTTGAAGGAATAGTTGATCAGACATTATCTACGGTGGCCTCAAGATCAACGCACTCCCTGAAGCCGTTTATGCCATTACAAACCACAGAATCGCAGACCACAGGTATGCGAAGGTGTATCACTATCAGGACCAATCCGCTCACAATGAAACAGTTCTGTTTCTGAACTTCAAGACCGGTTTGCGAGTATCGTCGCACCTGTTGCGGCGAAGCACAATATGTCTCTGAATGCATTTGGGAAGGAAATCGGCCTCGAGGCATCTACTACGTGGGGTCTTGTGAAGGTTTCAGATGCATTCGGCTCTGGATTAGAACCCGCACCTGTCACCCCAACTACCGGAAGTGGGCCATATGAACTACTTTCGGGTACCATCTTGTCCACGCTGAAGACCAACCTCCGTACGGACGACTTCCCTGAGTTTTCTGTCGTATCACCTGGTCTTTCCCTAGGTAGACTAGCGCGTTAATACTTCATATCGATTACTAACATGTTTATCCAATAATCACAGGAAACACGGGTAGGTGGCGCTGATGACGAGAACACGGAGATCATCTGAACATGCGTTTTCCAGACACGAGGCACTACTGGAGCCTTACCAGACACATTTTCCGATATGGCCACCGTGGTACCACTGATGGCTATAATGGCGCCCATACCATTAATGAAGGTAAGCGTGCTGCCGCATTACCTGCTGTTTTACTCAATAACATGGTGGTCTCGATCTTTAGCCATCAGAGCAGAAGGCTTCTTGGAACAAATTCGTTTCTTTACGAGGTTGATTTTGAATGCTGACGAAACTGACCTCCTGGATTGATCTAAGCGCGGCGATGGGAATGGAATCTAGAAATAGCCCCTATGTCGCTACTCACTTTCAGGTGACTTTTGGATGACTTCGCTTGTATTTGCCGCGGTAATCGCGTGTGATCAAAGTTTTTAAACGTAGTTGTAATGATTAGCTATCTTGTATCTCGTGTGTACGAAATAAACGAATAAACGAATTTCGCATGGAAAACTTCCGTTGGGGAGGTTACATAAACGTCTGTGTGCCCGCACCCCAGCTGTAGCAAATCTTACAAAAAACGACGGGAGCGAGTATCGAGAATATATCGGACGACAACGCTGTTGCTGCTGTGTCGGCATGTTCTGAAACCTGTTTCAAAACACTCGATAAGACTAGTGAGAAGAACCATTGACACCTGAGATACTTATAATTGGTTATTACGTAACAAAGTACATACTTTTGGGGCTCAGTCAAGAAGGTAAAATACTTGACAAGCCCCCCATCATATCTGTGTCCCACTTGTCTTTCTCTTTCCTCCCATCATCATCTCCCATCTCTGGCAGCATAGTCTTCTGGCGAATTCAGTCCATCCAATAATCAATCACTGGTGGCAACGATGTCAGCTTACGATCACTCAAAAGTAGCCCACTTCATAGGTACGCGTCCTATCATTGAATAATAAATGACGCGTTTTGGATGTTGATCTCATTCTCAGGTGGAAATTCGCTGGATAAGGCTCCCGCTGGTCGTGTTACAGACTTTGTAAAGGCTAATGGCGGTCACACAGTCATCACGAAGGTAAGCCATCTCTCGGGTTCTTTAAACTATGTTTCATGTCCTTTATCGAACCCCATTGATTGAATATGATTCTTATCAATTTTTATCTTTTATAGGTACTTATTGCAAATAACGGTACGCATCAAAACAGGTCATGCTGGGAAGGCTAACTCATAATCCACAGGCATCGCGGCGGTCAAGGAGATTCGGTCCATCCGCCAATGGAGTTATGAAACGTTCGGAACAGAGCGAGCTGTCGAGTTTACAGTTATGGCAACTCCTGAGGACCTCAAGGTAAATGCTGAGTACATCCGCATGGCGGATCAGTACATCGAGGTTCCAGGAGGATCGAACAATAACAATTATGCCAACGTTGACCTTATCATCGATGTTGCCGAACGTGCTGGCGTGCATGCCGTTTGGGCAGGATGGGGTCATGCGTCCGAAAATCCTCGACTGCCTGAGAGTCTCGCTGCATCGAAGAACCGTATAGTGTTCATCGGTCCTCCAGGAAGTGCCATGAGGAGTTTGGGAGACAAGATATCAAGTACGATCGTCGCTCAGAGCGCGGATGTTCCCTGCATGGCTTGGTCGGGCACTGGTATCTCGGATACTGTCATGTCAGAGCAAGGTTTTGTGACCGTTCCTGACAAAGCGTACAAGAATGCTTGTATCACAAGTGTCGAGGAGGGTCTCGCCAAGGCCGAGACTATTGGATATCCAATCATGATCAAGGCCAGTGAGGGTGGAGGAGGAAAGGGCATTCGTAAAGTAGATCATCCAGATGCGTTCAAGAATGCATTCCACGCCGTTGCAGGAGAAATTCCAGGTACCGCGTGATTTAATTTGATTCAAGCGTCTCCTAACCTACCTTCCCCAGGATCGCCCATTTTCGTCATGAAGCTAGCTGGTCAGGCGCGACACTTAGAGGTCCAGTTACTCGCCGATCAGTATGGCAATGCCATCTCTTTATTCGGACGTGACTGTTCCGTTCAACGTCGCCACCAGAAGATTATCGAGGAAGCCCCCGTCACCATTGCAAAGGAAGATACCTTTGAGCAGATGGAACGTGCAGCAGTCCGGTTGGCGAAGCTAGTCGGATATGTCAGCGCAGGAACAGTTGAATGTATGCGCATCAATTTTCATGGGCCCTTTCAAATTTGCTGACTTATTCACTTTCAGATCTCTACAGTCATGGGGAGGATGTGTTCTACTTCCTTGAGCTGAACCCTCGTTTGCAAGTCGAGCATCCGACGACTGAAATGGTTTCCGGTGTCAATTTGCCTGCTGCCCAACTACAGGTAGCCATGGGTATCCCCCTCCACAGGATCCGTCATATCCGCACTCTTTACGGCGTGGCTCCTAATGCTTCGTCCGAAATCGATTTCGACATGGTAAAGCCTGAGTCGAATCAGCTTCAGCGCAAACCGCGTCCCAAAGGTCATGTCGTTGCAGTTCGTATCACTGCCGAGAACCCTGACGCTGGATTCAAACCTTCATCTGGATCTTTGCAAGAGCTTAACTTCCGATCCAGTACGAATGTGTGGGGTTACTTCTCCGTCAGCACTGCGGGTGGTTTGCATGAGTTTGCTGATTCTCAATTTGGTCATATTTTCGCATATGGCGAGGATCGATCCGAGAGTAGGAAGAACATGATTGTCGCGTTGAAGGAGCTTAGCATTCGTGGTGACTTCCGAACTACTGTCGAGTATCTCATCAAGCTTCTTGAACTCGAGGCGTTCACCGAAAACACCTTCACAACTGGGTGGCTGGACACCCTTATCAGCAACAAGCTCACCGCCGAGCGTCCTGACGCTACTCTTGCTGTCGTCTGTGGTGCAGTGACGAAGGCTCATCTCGCTGCTGACGCTTGCACCAGCGAATACAAACGCATCCTTGACAAGGGTCAGGTTCCTGCTCGTGACCTGCTCAAAACCGTCTTCGGCGTAGATTTCATCTATGAGAACACTCGGTATAACTTTACTTGCGCACGCTCCTCCAAGAATATGTGGACACTGTTCTTGAACGGTGGTCGGACCATGGTCGGTGCTCGTCCGCTGGCTGATGGTGGATTGCTTGTCATGCTCGATGGCCGGAGTCATTCCGTATATTGGAGAGAGGAAGTAGGCGCCCTGCGTCTCATGGTCGACGCAAAGACATGTTTGATTGAGCAGGAGAATGACCCCACGCAACTCAGAAGCCCGAGTCCCGGCAAGCTTGTCAGGTTCCTTGTCGATAGCGGTGATCATATTAACGCTGGCGAGACCTACGCAGAAATCGAGGTAAGTCTTCTATGGTATAGACGTGATGTTTCAGTGCCTGAGCTAGTTATCTCCAGGTCATGAAGATGTATATGCCACTCGTAGCTGCTGAGGACGGTATAGTCCAGTTTGTCAAGCAGCCTGGTGTCAGCCTTGAACCCGGTGACATCCTTGGCATCCTTACCCTGGATGACCCAGCTCGCGTCAAGCACGCTAAACCTTTTGAAGGCCTCCTCCCTCCTATGGGTCTTCCTGGTATCATCGGCAACAAGACCTATCAGCGTTTCGTTCGCTGCATGGGTACACTCAACGACATTCTTGAGGGCTATGACAATCAGGCTATCATGGCCTCAACCTTCAAGGACATCGTCGAGGTGCTGCATGACCCTGAGCTTCCTTACTCTGAGGTCAACGCTATCTTATCTGCGCTTGCCGGCCGCATGCCCGCAAGACTTGAAGAGGGTATCCGTGGCGCGATCGAGACCGCCAAATCGAAGAGCGACGCTCACGAGTTCCCCGCAGTGCGCATCAAGAAGGTACTCGAGCACTACGTTCAGGACTCCATCTTGCCCAATGACAAGGCAATGTTCCGCATGCAACTCACTGCTCTATATGACGTCCTGGAACGCTTTATGGGTGGTATGAAAGGTCACGAGGTGCACACGATCGCCAACCTTCTTTCTGCATACGAGCAGACTGAGAAACTCTTCGGTGGAAGCATTGAGGCCCGTGTCCTCAAACTTCGAGAACAACACAAGGATGATCTCGACAAGGTTGTCGCACTTGTACTCAGTCACACAAAGGCGCAGAGCAAGTCGAAGCTAGTGTTGGCCATGCTTGACTACGTCAAGACAAGTGGTTTGCCTGTTTCGAACGCAGAAAGTCGACTTTACCAGGTCCTCAACGACCTTGCAGCTCTTGAATCCAAGTAGGGTCCTGTATTTTCTTTTGTTGTAATCACTCACCGAGAATGTTCAGGTCCTCCACCTCCGTTTCTCTTAAAGCTCGCGAGGTTCTCATTCTCGGGCAGATGCCGTCATACGAAGAGCGTCTCATTCAAATGGAGGCTATTTTGAAAGCATCGGTCTCTTCGAGCGTTTATGGCGAATCTGGCACTGCTAACAGGTAAGACAATTAATCTGGTGTTGTAACTATCGCTGACAACCTATTCAGGGCTCCATCTCCTGAAATCTTACGAGAGTTGAGTGACTCGCGTTATACCGTCTACGATGTCCTTCCTGCGTTCTTCTCGCACTCCGACCCAGTTGTCACAATGGGTGCGTCTTTAACTTGATGAACTAATGCAGTAATTTTGACTTGGACCGTCTATCAGCTGCCTTTGAGGTTTATATCCGACGTGCTTACCGCGCTTACTCACTTCTATCCATTGACTACGAAGAGGGTGATGGTTCGGATGACGGCGAATTGCCGAGCGCTGCCACTTGGAGGTTTAACCTTGGTCAATCTCATTCGCCACCATCGACTCCAAGCGTCACTGCACCGTGAGTTTACCGTACAGCGGCTTCTTCATTCGACTCACTCACTTGATCATAGTGACCCTCGCCGCCAGGGCTCAGTCAGCGATTTAACCTATCTCATTAGTCGCAGCCAGTCTCAGCCTATTCGAAGCGGTGTCATTTCATCATTTTCTGACCTTGCTGCCATGGCACGAGGCTTCGAGAAGGTTGCCGACCTCCTCCCTATGTTTGACGTCGACGAATTCACTCAGCGTTATGGCAACAATCAGCCGCCTAACGTGATGAATCTGGCACTCCGTATCTTTGACAAGACCGATGACGTTGCCGAAGAAACTTGGGCGGAGCAGTTGACAAAGTTCTTGAACGATCGCAATGGCGTACTCGCAAAGCGTGGCGTCCGTCGCGTCACTATTCTTATCTGCCGCCGCGGGCAATACCCGATGTACTTCACCCTTCGCAACTCCGGCGGCTCCTGGGTCGAGGAGCAAGCCATCCGTAACATTGAACCGGCTCTTGCTTTCCAGCTGGAGCTCAGCCGTTTGTCCCACTACAAACTTACACCCTGTTTCGTCGAGACCAAGCAGATTCACATCTACCATGCCGTTGCTCGGGAGAACCAACTGGACAACCGCTTCTTCATTCGCGCACTCATCCGTCCCGGACGCCTACGTGGCTCGATGAGTACCGCAGAGTACCTTGTTTCTGAAACCGATCGTCTTGTCACGAGCGTCCTCGACGCACTGGAAGTTGTCAGTGCACAACACCGCAATGCTGACGTCAACCACATCTTCATGAACTTCGTCTACAACCTCGCAGTCTCATATGAAGACGTTTTGACGGCTATCGCTGGATTCATTGAGCGACATGGAAAACGGTTATGGCGTCTCCACGTCACTGGTTCTGAAATTCGCATTGCTCTGGAAGATAGCGAGGGGAATGTTACCCCTATTCGCTGCATTATAGAGAACGTATCTGGATTCGTAGTCAACTTCCATGGTTATCAGGAGATCACAACAGACAAAGGTACCACTATCTTGAAATCCATTGGAGAAAAGGGGCCTCTCCACCTCCAGCCCGTCCACCAGCCGTACCCAACTAAAGAGTCGTTGCAACCCAAGCGTTATCAGGCGCATCTTATCGGTACCACTTATGTCTATGACTTCCCCGAGCTCTTTTCCAAAGCCTTGCACAACCTCTGGATCAAGGCTCGTACGACTGATTCTTCCTTGAGCTCACCTAAGAACACTCTGGAGGCGAAGGAACTCGTACTTGATGAGCACGATGAACTCGCAGAAGTTGAACGTGCTCCAGGAAACAACACCTTCGGTATGGTTGCTTGGGTGTTCACTCTCAGGACGCCTGAGTATCCCAGCGGGCGCAAGGTAGTTGTGATTGCCAACGACATCACCTACAAAATTGGCTCGTTTGGTCCCATCGAAGATCAATTCTTCTACACAGTCACCAAATACGCTCGCGAACACGGCCTTCCTCGCGTTTACCTTTCTGCCAACTCTGGCGCTCGCATTGGCTTGGGAGAAGAAGTGATGAACCTCTTTTCGTGTTCCTGGAACGATGATGGGCACCCTGAGAAGGGCATCGATTACATTTACCTGACTCGGGAGAACTATCTGAAGGTTCAAGAGAAGGCTGCTGCATCTGTGCGCACAGCTGAGATAGAGGTTAATGGCGAGCTGCGCTACAAGATCACCGACATTATAGGTCTGCAGGATGGTCTCGGTGTTGAGAGTCTGAAGGGATCGGGTCTTATCGCTGGGGAAACATCACGGGCATACGACGACATCTTCACTATCACTTTGGTCACCGCTCGGTCAGTTGGAATCGGAGCTTATCTCGTGCGTCTTGGAGAACGTGCAGTGCAAGTCGAGGGCCAGCCTATCATTCTCACTGGTGCTCCAGCCCTGAACAAGGTGCTCGGACGGGAGGTATATACCTCCAACTTGCAGCTTGGAGGGACGCAAATCATGTACAAGAACGGTGTATCGCATCTCACCGCTAGCAGCGACTTGGAGGGTGTCACGCACATCTTGCAGTGGCTATCATATGTTCCAGAGTCGAAGGGCGACTCCCTGCCTATTCGCGAAACCTCAGACTCTTGGGATCGCGATATCGCCTTTACGCCTCCCAAGGGTCCTTATGATCCTCGTTGGTTCATTGAAGGCAAAGAAGATGAACACACGTCGCAATGGCTCACTGGCTTCTTCGACAAGGGGTCCTTCCAGGAGACACTCGGCGGGTGGGCCCAGACTGTCGTAGTCGGCCGTGCACGCCTTGGTGGTATTCCCATGGGTGTTATTGCCGTCGAGACCCGCACAATTGAGCGCATTGTTCCCGCAGATCCTGCTAACCCAGCGTCGTTTGAGCAACGAGTCATGGAGGCAGGTCAAGTCTGGTACCCCAACTCCGCCTACAAAACCGCCCAGGCCATCTTCGATTTCAATCGCGAGGGACTCCCTCTCATCATCTTCGCCAATTGGCGTGGGTTCTCCGGTGGTCAGCAGGACATGTACGACGAAGTGCTCAAACAGGGTTCAAAAATCGTTGATGGGTTGTCCGCCTACAAACAGCCTGTCTTTGTTTACATCATCCCCAACGGTGAACTGCGCGGCGGTGCCTGGGTCGTTCTTGATCCCTCGATCAACCCGGAGAAGATGGAGATGTATGCAGATGTTGAGTCTCGTGCTGGTGTCCTCGAGCCGGAGGGTATTGTTGAGATCAAGATGCGCCGAGACAAGATCTTGACATTGATGGAGCGTCTTGACTCGACGTACGCAGAGCTTAAGCAAGCTAGCAAGGATGCCAGCAAGACCGCTGAGGAGAGAGCCCAGGCAACGCAGGCATTAGCCAATAGGGAGACCTTTTTGCAGCCCACGTATAAGCAGCTTGCTTTGCTTTACGCAGACCTTCATGAGTAGGTGTTCCTCCAACCCCAAAAGATGATCCCCGTCTGATTTATGTACAGTCGCGCTGGGCGAATGGAAGCCAAAGGTTGTGCGAAACCCGCCATATGGAAAGACGCCCGGAGATACTTCTACTGGGCCCTTCGCGCCCGCATCGCACGCTCCGGCTTGCTCGATCAGATTGAAGATGGTAACCCCGAGATGGAGTCCGAGGAGCGCGCCGCATTGTTGGACTCGCTTATCCCTGATATCGATTTGTCTGACAATCGTGCTTTGGCTGAAGTCCTTGAGCAGCTCGACATCACGCTAACCTTGTCGAAACTCAAGGCCGATCATTTACTCAGTCACTTTGCGGAGGTTGCAGAGGAAGACCGCAAGGCTTCCCTAGATGGTCTTGTTCGCATCATCGACAGTCTCTCGGATGGCGAGAAGATGACCTTGCAATCCGCTATACAGAACTCTGTGCGCTTAGTCGGTAAGCTTGGTCTGATCGTTTTGCGAGGTTAATTCTGACGCAATACGACTCCAGGACCTCCTTCGTACTCTAATTGAACAAGATTTGCTCTGATATTTCCTGGCTATTTTCTCTGGTTCCTACTACGGCTTTACGATACTTTTTCTTCATTTGCTTAGACCATACACATAATACCTCGCATAGATGTCTACAATACGCCAGTCTGAAATGTTGTCAATCCGTTCAACACACGACAATCCACTTGAACTGAATAGTAGTCAATGACACGAAACATCAGGTGCTCGACGCAATGTTGAAGGACCCATCATTCCATTATTGCACTTAGATCTACACAAGGCATGGTAATAAAAACATAAGTAACTCGGTGCCTAATCATACATATCAGCGTTTCGACGTTGTTCAGAGAAACATCTGCAGTGGATGCCTGTCATATACATTTTGTCCTTCGCTGAGCTCACCCAGGTCGGGATAGAAGGGAACCATAGCATCCGAAGCGCCCAGGTACAATGCGTTATAGACGCGCCAGTAGACCTAGTAGCAAAGTAAATTGAATCAGTACGCGATATAGAATATGCACCTGAAAAGACGCACCTCGCGGACTTTGCGTGCAGGGTGGAATAGACCTTGAAGAACGTAGCTCAAGAGGACACCGGGGCCAAGACATACACGCATTGCTTCGATTGCATCCATGACAGCGCCAATGACGTGCGGCGACGTTTCAAAACAGTTAGGCCAGACAAGATTCATCAGGTGCATCATAGAGTCTTCGCAGCCCATGCCCGCGACACCCAGTGCGATGTGCTTCACGATGACGCTAGCAGTTTGACGATGAACAAGGTCGCGATCTGTGAGAGCATCTTCAAGCATGGTGACCACGGAGTCACAGTAGTACGCCGATTGGGGACCAATATATTCGAAGACGAATGTGAGGGCTTTGAGACAACCGGTGCGCACGTTGAGCTCCGCTGTCCGGTATTCATTCAAGATGGCAGGGATGCACGTGAAGGGCCCACAAGTCTCAGCGACGATGGCGATGGCGACAGTGCTACAAACACGACTTTGACGTTCTTGCACGCGCAAGTTGGTGAGAAGAACCGAGAGAACATCCTGAGGACCCAAGGACTTCGCGATATATCCGAAGGAGTTGACAGCAGCACGCCGATACCTTTCTTGTGTGCCTTCAATAAATCCAGTAGCTCGAAACAGATGCGCATCCACTCTCGTGCCGGCACGAATTCTGCCCCACGATCAGCTGGTTGAAAAATAAGTTAGCGAATGAAATGAATACACCACATCGACACTCACCAATACGACCAATCAAGTTGATAGATGCCTCCTGCACCTTCTCATGACGATTACGAAGGATAGGCGTCATTCGAGGCACTAATAACAGGTATCAGCAATCAATGTTACAACATAGTAAAAGCAACTCACAAAGATCCTTGACCGGCGGATTCATCTGCGTCATACCAACAACATTAGCAATTGCTCCCTCTGCAGCAATGATACTACCGAGAGTGTCGGGATATTCTTCACCAAGCTGCTCGAAAAGAACGAGGCCCAGCTTGCTGAGAAGTTGGTCTTCACCGCACTGCTTGATTACGACAGCCAGCCTCGTCGTGAGATCTGCAGCTTGTTGCCGGACCTTAGCGCTTTTGTTATTGAGCCGCCAGAGCACGGTAGAGACAATCTGCGTGAGATAGGGCTTGACACGAATACCAAGGGCATTGACCACCGTACCGAAGCCATCAAGCATGACTTGATCCTCGGTGGTCTGTTCCTGGAAGGAGTAGATGATGCCGTCAACGAGACGGACCTCGAGCCGCTCGTCAATATCTGAAGCACCGAGCATGGCGACGACTTTGGTAATTGTCTCCATGACCATCTTTCGGTAAGGCTCGGCTTCATCCTTCAGCTCATTCACAACTCTGCCGACTATCTCGGACACCCCAGCCTTCTGCGCCAGCTCGACAGTCGTTTCTACAACTTGCCGATAGTTTCGCCTATCAAGCGCCATGCGGCGAACCCAGAACGCCCTGAAGAAGTCGGGTAGAATATCCTGCTTGATATATTGAGGGGTGACACCCTCAGTGGCTGCGCATTGCTTGACCACCTTGAGGACGATCTTCTTCATCTCTTCGTCAGAGGTTTGGAATTCACGAATGAGAATGACTGTGACTTCCTTGGTGTAGTAGGATGCGTACTCGGGGTCCATGAGGGGAATAATAAAGCCGATAGCCTTCAAGAAGGCAGCAAGGCCCTTGCCACGATGCAGACGAATACCGAGCCAAAGTGGCTTCAGCACCTCATCGAAGGACTCGATACCGTAGGGCGCGGCTGCTTCAGCAAGGGCGGCAAGTCCGAGTGCAGTCATGGTTCGCACTTTCTGCTGCTCATCCTGCAGACCGTGCGCAATGCAGGCCACGAGATTGCGAAGATGGGGCAAGACGGCGCAACCCATCATGATAGCGATCTGTTGCACGATACGGATACCGGTATGCCGCGCCTGCCACGATTTCTTACTGCGACATACGGCCTTCAGGAAAGGTAAGAGCGAGGGGATACCGAGCGCAGAGGCAACGACAGAGAATGCACGAGCGGTGGTGTTACGAACGTACTCGTCGGCGTGGTCAATGTCAGGACGCATAGTGGATATCATGTGTGCGAGACCGGCAGCCTTGGAAAGGTTGGATATAATCTCCCGACCCTCCACACGAGCATAGTAATCCTCATCAATGAGGAGCGGCTCAATGACAACGAGAATTTTGTGAACGTACGGACGGACAAGGTCATCGAGCTTGTAGAGGACACGATCGATGACCTTCACAAGTAGGTGGCGCTCTTGATCCTCGAGAGTACGTTCCATGAGCAAGGGAAGGATCTTGTCAAAAAGAGGACCGGCACCAAACTCGCGGGCCTTGTCAGTGATTTGACGGAGGGCAGTTTTTCGTACAGGAGGAGTACCGTTTTTTATCTTCAAAAGTAAACGCATGATTTTGCGCTCCTTCATCTCATCCACCGAAAGCTCCGTTTCGTCTTCCTCCTTAAGAATCTTGGCGAAGTACTGAGCATCCTCGGCCTTGAAAAATGCAAGACTACCGACACCAGGTATTTCGGTGGGAAGTTCAGGCGCGAGGCCTGCGGCAGCAGCCACTGCTGCAGCGTCTGAACCCTCCTGGATATGGAAGCCACCTACTTCTGTGACCGGTGCACCCATAAGCTTGCGGGGAGCTACCATTGGTGCATACCCAGGGGGAGGAGTAACAATAGCATACCCGGTGGCCGGCAAAATAGCATCCAACTCCTCATCACTGAGATAACGATTATGTTTATCCTCCTGCATGATACCCGGCGCATTCATTATTATCTGCGTCATTGGGGTTTCCGGAATGACAGCAGCTTGATCCCAGCGAGATTTCTTAGGTGTCTCACCGACAGCCTCTGCCGGAGTAGCGTCCCAGCGAGAACGACGCTTTTTCGGCGCAGATGCTTCCAAAGCTTCTTTCGACCATTCGTTTTTATCAGTCTTATTAGGGTCAACATTCTCGTCCGCAGGCTCAGGAACGTCCCATCTCCGTTTGCGTTTGGTCCCAGAAGTAGCTTCACGAGAGTTCGCGAGTTCCCTTGCAGCGGCAAGCTCCATGGCGACATCCTCGAGTTCAGCACGAGGAGGGGTCTTGTCAAGGTCCATTTTCATCTTTCCCTCTTCTCTTTCCTGCCTCTCTTTCTCTTCAATCGCCCGCCTGACTCTTGCTTCCTCTTGCTCCAACCTAGCCAGTCTCATCGCCTCTTTGTATCCTCCTTCCGCCTCCATACCATCTTCAACGGGTTTGAAAGCATCTGCACTCTCCTGAGCAACACGACTGAAGCGACGGTTGTGGTAGTCGGACTGCCGTGCGGCAATCTGACGTTTTGAGGCTGTTTCTGCGAATGGATCAAAATTGTCTTCTTCCGCAAGATCTGCAAACTCCTGTAATATTTCCCTTGGTGCGGTAAACGAGTCGACGAGTCTTGGAGAGTTGGGAGCTGACATGGTGGAGGGTGCTGGTGGTGCAGAACAAAGTCGTGAACATCGTGACCGACAGCGAGCTGAGTATGAATAATCTCAGTCGCAAGCAAGACCAAATAAATATACCAATTGATATCAGTCAGGGACCTGGCAGCTGACTAGGCCTTGACTCCTTGTTGGCAAAATGCACAGATTATTCCTCGTGCATGAACTACTCGTGATAATATGTGAGCATCTGTATGACGAAGACGATATCCCAAATGCTTCCAAAGAGGCTCTAGCACGTCTTGCCAGAACCTGCAAGGCCTTTCATGCGGTGGCATTGAATGCTCTCTGGTCAAATCTCGACGGCGTTGCGCCTCTAATCCAATGCTTGCCTGCAGAAGTCACTCGATTGTATTGGCAGTCTGGTATGTCGTTTGTTGTTTACAGCAGTATTTAATTCATCGAGTTACTTATCATCTCCTTAGCCTCTAGGTACAGCAGTGGTTGGTATTGAACGGGCACCTCGAAAAGCAGAATGGGACATCATTCAAGGCTATGCTAGTCGTGTTCAGCGTCTGCGTGTCTTAAATCCCTCTTCGTCCTGTAGAACCATCCGTCATCTTTACACTTTCCCGTCCACCTACTGGCACGTCCCCACTGTTCCCGAATCTACGCTCGCTCGTCTGGAATGACAGCAGACCCCAAACTATGGGCTTCTTACAAACTCTATGTGGACCCCTTCTGACATCTCTTAAGTTTGATTGCTCGAGTACTGGAACTGCTCGGTGGGATGCGGCCTGCATCTTCTATATGGAATGCTGTTCCTGCCACAGTTGCCCTGCTGTCAAAGTCATCACCCTTCCCTCCAGTCCCCCCGGTTGTCTAATTCCAAACATGCTTCGCACATGGAACCACCTCGAGGAAGTCACATGTGGTGAAATCGATATTGTCATCTTTCGTCATCTCGCCAAACAAACCTACTTACGCAAACTTGCATTTACATTATCACAATCCATCTCTCAAGACCTGACAGACCACCCTCTATCTCCGCGTACTTTTTCGCGCCTCCGTGAACTGGAAGTTCATGCACCTGAACTACCTTCCTTGATCGACTTCATGCAGAAACTAGAGATACATCCCATATGTATCCGTGGTCGAGTGGATGCTGGTCCAACTCCTTGCGACATGAGAGTATTTTTTGCCTTTCTCACGGAGCATTATGTGGGAGTCAAGCTGCAGAATATCTCATTGCAGAGTCTGCCTGGTATACGAATGCTCTCTGTGGCTCAACCCCCGCTGCTGTCACCTACTGGTAATCGTGTTAACGGACAGCCATCCCACACCGGCATTCATGGCAGTAATTTCATGCCTCTCGCCCAGTTTGGTAGCATTGATACCTTGGTGATTGACGTGAATTGCAGTATACATCTCACAGACGAAGATCTGGCATCCTTAGCAGCTGCATGGCCTCACCTCCGGACCTTGAGCATCAACAAAATGCACGGTTGGGTCGTAAAATCTGACATCACCCAAATTGGCTTGCTTGAGATGCTTCAACTGTTGCCCCAAACTCCAGACTCTTTGCATTGCAATCGATACCGACACATTTACAGAGGTGCCCTTGGATCGCCCAGGAGGTGGAGTCCAAAATATGAATATCCGGACACTCGCTTTTGCAGACTCGGTTATCCAACTTCACGCAACTACCGTAGTCGCTGCATTCCTGTCCGATATATTCCCCAGGCTCAATGAGGTTACAGCTTGGAAGTCGGATCGAATGCGTACCCGACGGGACGTGGACCCGATAGTGCACGCCACTCGTTGGGAAGGCGTTTCTCAGGAAATCAGGGGAATGATCAGAATTCGACAACAGGAAAGGAGGTGGCGCCGCAACGAATAAACCAGGTACATTTTTTGTTCATGATTTTAATACGATATACATTGATTAACTTGGCCATCAATGGATGTCGACTTTCCCAGTTCGATGTTCATGATTTTTTAGGGAACGGTTGGCTACCAGGTCTTACTTATTCGAAGTACTGTGCAGGAGCTCTGATCTTTCGCTCGGTATGTATGAGGGTGGAAGTATGGTGGTTCCCAGGAAGGAATAAACAATCATTGAAGGCTGGGTCGATTCACTACTCACTCAGTATTTGACCCAATCTCGGAGTGATCGGGTGGTCTTCAAAAAAATTATATCATAATCGATCACGGAAATGTGATGATGATCTCCCGCAGGCCATGATCTGATCCTTACCAGTGCGTGAACAGCGAATTCTGCCACTGAATCTGAAGGCGTAAATGAATGTGAGAGTGCGTGTGTGATGCATATATATCTCATATAAGAGCTAAATATATAAATAAACATCGATGTCCGACTTACCTTAAATTCCTTACGCGAGAAATCACGAAAACCCTTTTTCCTACAAGTCTACTACTACTTACTCTACTAGTTCCTGACGGACTTTCGGGGTCCATCTGTTGCTTGCATCGCCTCAATATTCAACACTCAAGCTGGTGCACAGGAAATGGATTCAGAGGGAACTGGTGGCATCTTTCAATACGTGTCGCATTCGCCGCCACAACGCGCGCGAATGCACAGACTTTTCCTTATCCAAGAGCTTCTTTGTATCATATGTGAACATGTGCAGAACGACCACACAGGCAGTATTGCCGCGGGAAGAACTCTTGCTTCTCTTGCTAGAACCTCCAAGGTCTTCCATCATGTGGCCACCAGAGTTCTATGGTCGCGACTGGACGGACTCACACCATTGCTACGACCCTTGGCCTCCGACCTGACTTTCACTGCAGAAACCGCGGTAAGCTCTTTGCCCTGGATTACTATGACAGGTGATCCGAACTTTGAGAACTTATGTAGACATGGCCACAACCCGTGTCAAAGCTTAGGAGGCCACTCAAAATGGCAGAATGGGAGGTGCTTCGCGGCCTTGCACGTCGTGTCGAGCACCTATGCGTCCATGATCCTGCTCGGCCAGTAGATGTCTCAGTCGTTCTCTCTCTCTGCCACCCCCCAACCAACTCGCCTTTATTTCCAAATTTGAAATCAATCATCTGGAATGACGAAAGAGCTGAGACTTTCTCGTTCATTCGCACGCTCTCAGGGCCCACAGTTACTTCCCTGGCGATAACCATCACAAATAATAGTCGTAAATGGCATATACCAGAGCTCAGCATATTGGCTTCGCTGCCCTACGTTTGTCCCAACGTCACAGAAGTGACCCTGCCCACCGACACTTTCCCCTCTCTATCGGAAGCCCTTTGCGCGTGGAATAAGCTCAAAGAGATCAAATGTGGAGCAATTGAGGGTAACGCACTTCTACATCTCGCCAAACAACCAGCTCTTCGCAAGCTTTCATTCAATATGATCAACAACGCAGGGCTCGGACTAGACTCGTCTTTGCCTTCAGGGGCATTTTCATGTGTCCGCGACTTCGAGATCCACGCAGCAAATATGTCTTTCCTAGACCCATTCTTTAACAGGCTTGGAGGATCGCCCGCTTCTATGCACGTGCTAGTGGACACCAATCCGCCACCTACCAGTATCACTTCACTTTTTACTGCTCTGAGGCGTTTCTCAAGTACTCATTTGCAAGATCTGAGTCTGCGATTGAAGACCCCGCCAAGTCCTCGGGTCCCATCATCACATCCCCTACAGCTATTTGGCTATCCACAACTCCAAGCTAATGTAGGACCTTATATGGCGCCACACAATATAAATCTGATGGGCTATCCAATCAGTGTGGGCTACCAGCCTCCGCTTGCCCCGAATGGATTTCATGTTCTGCCTTTGGGTGGCGTTTCGACTTCGGGTGGCATTTCGACTTCCGGACTTGCATGTCACACTTTCACTTTGGGTGACTTCATACCCCTTACCTGCTTTGAAAGCCTGAGCAGGATAGACATCGATATCAATCACAGTATCCACCTCGATGATGACGACCTCCGGTCGCTGGTCTCTGCATGGCCCCACCTCTATTCCTTCTCCCTCAACGACACAGCTGGATGGCGCACCAAATCTGGCATCACTCAGATAGGCCTCATCGCGATGCTTGACTGTTGTCCCGAGCTTCAAAAGCTTTGTATTGCTTTGAACACGGATGCGTTCATAGAGGTGCCATCAGACCGTGAAGGGATAGAAAACACAGCCATGCGAACCATAGGTCTCGCTGACTCCTTGATTGAGGCGTGCGCCACTGTAGCAGTCGCAGCGTTTCTCTCCGACATCTTTCCAAACCTCACCACCATCGTCGCATGGGATTCGGTAGTGATGAGTCGGCGCCTTAATGCAGGGACGTATGCTGAGCGGTGGAAGCATGTCTCTGAGCAGGTGAACGGGATGAACAAGGTTCGGGCGCAGGAAAGGAAATGGTGGTTGACTGATGATGAAGGTGAAAGTGAGGCAGGTGATACATCTCAGGTTTGACGCATGGTATTCCAAAACGCATCGACTTGTGTCAGAGGATATGGTTCTTATGAGACTAATGGGTTTGAGCAGCCGCTGAGGCCAAAGCTCTCCATTGGCCTGGAACATCTGATGGTTTCCGTCAAACGGCTTGATACTTACCACGGTACATATTTGCAATCACAGTACAAGTGCTTAGGCCCAGGTATCACACGTGAAGAAGTACACACAGGCTCGACACAATATTCTATTAGGAAATCAAAGTTTGTGCGTGGATAGATACCCTGGTAGTAAGGATATAGGAATCGTGGTTATCCTGGATAGGAGTGGTGAAAATGCCAGTGTCGATAGATTTGTGCAGGTTAAGTGTTAGTCGAGATACAAGGGTCACGGACATGCTGGAGGGCGATGTAAAAATAAATTCATTTTTATCGCACGTTAAACCACTCACCAGCTGGTAAATGTGGCGAGACTGAATTTGTTGATACCCTTGCCAACTGTCAGGAAATAGTCACAAAATACGGCTGTGTGCTCACTGAACCGCACTAAATCAATGTGTAAGCGTGCGACTCGACTAATATTTCATTGGCCAACTCACATAGAACATCACGATGTTCGGTATATTAGATAGTGTCATCGCTCTGAAGGAACACGGATCAGATCCACCCCATAGAATCACAATTTTACTCAGCAACCTCACCCGAAATACATCGTACCTGCGTTCGCTTGGATCAGTATTTCCGGTACAGATACAACGGAAATTTTACCATCTTGGAATATGATGTCGACGGTGTTTTTCCTGGACATTATCAGATACGGTGACTGCAGCATTCCTCTAATTTTGAAAATCCTGGATAATGTGAGGACAAAGATGAGTAATTCGTAGGCAGATAGAGCCACCCATGCCAGCCCAGGACCTGTAATCGAATAAAATCATGAAATCATGGTTCATACAAATCTGACTCGCGTTTACTGACTGGCTGGTCTGAAACGATGTTTTGAGCAGGTGTGCAGAATGGTGAAGAAGATGACGTACGTCACTGTTACATCTGATTCGTAGCAGATAACTCCTGACGTGACGATTACAGTACTTGAAAGATGTCCAAATATTCCCGCCTTGAAACCGTTAGTGCTCTCAGAATAGAACATTATGTGTGAACACGCACAGAAGCTACTCCTGCAAGAGCAATAGCGACCACTGCCATCCAAATCAGCAGATGCTTGCTACGGCCGTAGAGAGCATAAGTCCGAAGACTCAATATGACTTGAAATTTCAGTATATGTAGCTCTCGCTATGAAAATAAACTCACGGCAAACGATGAATTGTTGACAAAAAATGAGGAGTTCTCTGGACAGCAAATATTTCGGACAGCTAGATTCCGTTAAGTAAAACAAGAAAGATTAGAGCACCAAAGTTGAAACCTCTGCGGAAGTAAGTTGTGAGCCTGTCAGTTTGGCATACGCGCAATGAAATTATCGAACCTCTTTTGGAACAGGCAGGAAATTGATCAATAAACCATACATATTTCCGAACAGAGCGACATAGCGATTGAGCAGAAATAGCATTGCAGATGGTGCTTTCGGACGATACCAGATGAAAGTGATTTCTTCCGTGAGGGTCGCTGCATGGTCATACACCAGGATACCTGGAATATCGTGTCATCATCCTGAGGGCCTCAACTATAAAAAAGCCTTGTACTGGTTGCCACAAGAACGGCATACGAGTGCATCAAACTAGGCATGTTGAGTCACTATCAAGTCACGTAGTAAAACCATGCATCACTCACATCTGCTGTGCCTCACTATTATCCATTGCATTGTAAAGCACAACCCAAGAGGAAGGGTGTCAACGAGAACGCTGGGACAATACTTGCTACATGTGCAAAGCAAATTCAGTTACACACACGGTTAACAAGGGTTAGTCACACGTCACGATTCACGAACTTGAAGTAGTTGGAGAGTCCAGAGCATATGACCATGATGCTGTGCATGATTTTCCCTGGCACGTCGTTGTAGCGCATGGACATGGGATGATCCACGATCAAAGCTCTTCCTTACAAAGAGCTAGCTTCGGAAGAATCAGAACGTTGCCAGATGCTGAGAGCGTTCAACCAAGTTGACATGTCAGTCAAGACAGATCTGAATCTTTTATGCGACTTGAAGCTCATATCATTCGTGAGACGGGCGGCAAAAAGGAGCCTCTGGAGAAGGCGCAAGCTTGAACCAGACCTGCCTCCGCTTGAAGCAAAGTTATCAGCGCCGGGTAGAGCAGCTTGAGAGTTCATTTGTACGGGCCGGTGATGAGGCAAAAAATAATTCCGAGCATTTCAGCCAAATTAAGGTTGAACGGTACAAACACTGTTACACAAACAGAACGAGGACGCCGGACGGTGTCCTCTGTCCCCATAGTCCGACAAACCATGATCGTGCTGAAATGTGATGATCCCACAAAAATCCCTGACCTAACGCTAGAGATCATGTCTACATTTGTCAAATTATTTGGCAACAGGCCTCAAGGACATATTATTCGCCAGTTTGCGCCGCCCGGTGACGCCCAAAGCTGGCCCATAACCTGAAAATATTTGAAAGGAATTCTGAGGCGTTCCCCATAGCAAATTCCAAACAACTGAGGCGTGCAGGTGAGTTATATGGTTGAAATTTGGTTGCACAGCGACCTGCTCATACTCACGTCTTGAAATAGACAAAGATAATCCCGACAGCAATCTTTATCTGTGTTGCAAGAATCTAGGATAGTTGTGACAGTGCACTGACAGACATAGATGCTGTCAAAGCAACAACAGCGGCGAGGAAGGAGAAACGCATTTTCTGTATGAGGTGATATGGAATATCCTGAGGGAATCTCGAATAATATCTCCGAGGATGGGAAAATATAGGAAGGCTTCAAGGCGACCAGCTTTTATACCCCATAAGGAACAACTGTTTCATTCTGTGACTGTCCATGTCGCTGGCCTCCCTTGACTCATTTCTGCCGGTCGCAGCCGTGGCACAGCTGTTACCCATCAGTTTGTCAGAAGATTGGTCAAGTCCTCAGTTTGCAATTCTGTCCAGCTTAGCTGAATGACATTCAAGGTTTCCCAATGACGTGTCCTTGGTGTAATTTACGCAACACCGGGTGAAGCTTGATGTGGCACACTGTTGGTGGATGGGATGGACACGACATGGGCGAGACTTGACTCGCAAATAATGGTGGTATATGTATCACAGTATCTGGATGGCTAATGTTCACTGAACCGTCGTTAGTACGATCAGAGACAAGCAAAGCAAGCAGCAAGGTGCTATATATACTTGAAACGGACTCGGCACTACTGGTGATCAACTTCAACTGGTGACGTTCGCGATCTCGGTGGTACTAATACACCTTTCACAATGGTGTCTATTTTATCGGCGACGAAACAATCTTAGAGTTATATTTTTCAATGTCGAGCAACTCTTACCAAGCTCTTACCCTTCATCAGGACAAACAACCGGTCGACGGCGAAAGTGTGCTGTTTTCGATCTTTACTTTTGGTGGGAGAATGACGCTGTCTGACGGCGGGATCCATTTCATCGACGTTCGTGCCGGTCGAAGATTTATTCCTTGTACAAAAGAGGTCAATTGTCCTCCCTCGAGCTGACATTGCTATTGGTAGTTGACTCTATCTTATAGCGTACAATAAACTTCATGATATTTTGGTCCTACGGTAATTCACCGTACACTAATGAAGATGCCGGTAAATATGGGAACCAGGGCAGATGGATGATGACCGTCGCACTACGAGTGCCAACGTCAATGTTTGCGCGAGACGAAAATGTGAGTCTAAGAAACCATGGGCGTTGCAAAGCACGACTCGGATCAACGAAAGTAAAGATATGAGATTCGGTTTAACCGTGCGTCGAGGAAAATGGGGTGTGCGAGCACAATACGTTGAATATAAAGAAGAAAGGAACATGTTGTAGGTTAACAGGCTTCGTCCTTACGGATCTGGACACTACCCTGATATTAACTTTCCACTTGTATTCAAAGCCAGAATATCAACCTAGCATTGGCGAGAGGAATTCGTGGACTGTACGTTGATCCTAGTAGTAAGGACAATGGAATCGTAGTCATCATCTTGGACGGGGGTAGTAAGAATGCCTGTATCGACAGATTTGTGCAGATTGAGCATCAGCCGAGAGACGAGAGTCACGGATATGCTAGAGTGCATAGTCAGAATTAATCTGTGTTTACCGCACCAGATACTCACCAGCTAGTAAATGTAGCCAGACTGCCTCTGGTGGTATTCTTGCCAGCCATCAGCAATAGTTAGTCAACAATCACAAGAAGCGGGTGTGTGCTCACTGAACCACACTGAGCCAAAGAGTGAGCGTGCAACTCGACAAATATTTTGTGAGTGGACTCACGTAGTACGTCAGGATGTTGAGTAGATTAAACAACGTCATCACCCTGAAGGAATACGGATCAGATTTACTCGAATTGCCGTTTCCCTGGCAAGCTCACGCGAAATACATGACACCTGTGTTTGCTGGAATCAATATTTACGATACCGATGAAGCGAAAATTACCATCTTGAAACATGATATCAAGCATGTGTCCCCTCGATATTGCCAGTGACAGTGCTCTAATTTTGCATATCCTGCAAACTGTGAGGACAAATATGAGTAATTCGTAGACGAGTAGTGTCACCCATCCCAACCCAGGACCTGTAATTTAATTAAGTCATAGCATTACATTCGACGCGAGTCCGACTCAGAAACCACTAACTGACGGCTCTGCAACATCTTTTGAGCAAGCGCACGGAAAGGAGAGGGAAATGGCGCACATATGTTTTGCGTATGAGTCAAGGCAATTCATTCCTGGCACGACGGCGCTTGAACGGAGTCCAAATGTTCCCGCCTATAACCATTAGTAGAGTGCCAGAGTAAATACTTATGCGAACACATACAGTCACTCCCCCAAGAGCACAAACGATGATTATCATCAAAGTGAGGAGGCGTTTGTTACGGCAGTAGAGAGCATAAGTGCGAAGAGTCAATATAACTGGCAGTGTTAATACATGTATTTCTCGCCATAAAATTCCACTTACAACAAACGAGTATTTGTTGGGAAAAAAAGAGTAGATCTTTTGATGTAAAATATGTCCGACAGCTAGGTCTTTGTTGAGAAAAACAACACATTGAAGAACAAGAGTTGAAACCTCTGCGGAAAGAAGATGTGAGCCTGCCAACTGGGTACGCGCACAACGAAACCATAGAACCTCATGTGACATGATGGGCAGAAGATACATAGACAACATAAGGACGTTGCTGAGTAGAGCGACATAGCGATTGATGAGGAATAATATTGCAGATAGTGCTTTTGGACGACACCAGATAAAAGTAATTTCATCTGTGATAGTTGCCATATGGTCGTATATCAGGATACCTAGTAGAATATGTGTTATTGTCCCGAGGCCAAAATAAGAAGCCATGAAAGTACTGTTTGCCACAAGAATGGTGTATAACTTGAAGCGTATGGGCCTGGGAGTGCTCAAGTTCAGAATACACCAAGTCTGTGCATTAAACTTACATTTGCTGCACTTGACTGGAATCCTACACAATGAAAGAAAGGACGACAGGGAAGGATGTTGATAAGAGGGCATCTGACGCTGTTATATATGCGACATTTGTTCTCGCAACCATACAACCAGGTGCTAGGGGCGCCCGCATACTAGGCACACTTGACGTCACGGATTGGCGTTGTGAATGCATTATGACATCGACGGCTCTGACAGATTCCTTATCCATTGACAGACCAATTGCAAGCACTATCCAGGGAAGCCCAGCCCAGGGAAGCCACCGATGATCGTGAGTTCGCTGTGGGCCTCTTAACGGGGATACAGCAGTCTGAATGGATATCGTGAGTATGGTATCATTTGAAACACAACGACACAACAGCATTGCAAGGACAGACATGTCACTACATGCACAGGGAAACAAAGTTTACATCGGATAGCCGCTAACGAAAGTTCAGACGAACATCGGATATCATCATATTTGCCTAATACATAGAATTCCGTCAGACAGACGCTCCACTCGCTGGATTCGGCTTCACCAGACTGCAAGCAGTCCGACACTGCGCAAACCCAAACGTCCTCGAGATTCCCCCAAGGGGAAATCATGTTCTCTGTCGAACGAGCGAGCGCTGGTGTCATCCAGCGGAATTGAAGGATGTGGCATGTGTAAGAGTCTGTTCGGGCACCCTTGTTTACGCAAATTTGGATTTGACTCACGCAAAATTTTGGCTTAGGTGATTTGCTGGTCACAATGTGACATACATAGATCAATCACAATCGCTGGCATGCCCGTTACTCGACGACAGTCCATCTATCTACGCAACGCTCACAGGATGTCACGCGGTCGCAAAAGTGCTCGTGGTGGTTTAGAAGCGACGGAATCAAAGGATCGATGTATATGGACCGAAGCGGATGAAACTTTACTCATTGAGTATATCACTGCCAACCGCCCCAAAGGCGGGGATGGCATGAACTTCGACAAGACATTCTGGGTCTCTATTGCTGATAGCATGGCAAACCATGCCTTCTCAGGTGCACCCAAGACACCAATTGCATGTCAATCGAAGTGGGCACGGGTGCGTGCTATCTCACTCTCAATCAGTTGAACCTTCACTGATGAACTTCTAGCTCCGAAGTCTATACGATGTAGTCCACAAAGTGGCTAACGCATCTGGATTGTCTTACAGCTTGGAGAATGGAGCCTCGATTACCGCAGAGTCAGAAAGTATGTGGGCAGACTTTGTCAAGGTATGGCGACTCGACTCTGCACAGCGCTATGCTAATGAGTACTACGTACCAATAGAAAAACCCCAAAGCCAAGAGCCTCAAGGACAAAGGGTGGAAGCACTACGACTCATTGAAGGATCTCATCCCTGTCAAAACTGCGAACAATCACTCCTTTTTCGCCACCGGCATCACGCAGCGCTCTAACTTGAACATTGCCGACATTCCTTCACACTCTAACAACAATGCAGTCGCCTCTTCTTCCTTCGATGAAGTCCACATGTCGGATCTTGGAGATGCCCTTGATGGGCTCGAGTTTAGCGCCATGGTGCAGGCTGGTCCTGAGCGCGCGACTGTTGTCGCCGACTCAGATCCTCAAATGGGCCCTACCGGTGATATTAATGCCGCAGGGCCCTCAATCTTTGGTGCTTCGCACCAACTCCCACTTGATGCATCCATCTTCCCTAGTGCGCCATCATCAACTGCTTCCGGCAAACGGAAAGCTATCGACGACGACGATAGCACACTCGCTGTTGTCCGTCCTGCATATTCGACGAAGTCAGGAGATTCGGGGAAATCAGCACGCCTGTCAATGCCATTGGCCCTCCAGCAGATGGGGTCTGATATTCGAGGCCTCAATTCAACGTTTGAGCGTGCGACTCATGCTTTCGAGGCCAACGCCTCAAATGCCTCCGCACGATGTGTGGATCCTATTCCCTTACGTAGGCAGAAGGCAGTGGCGCAACTGCAGACTGAGGACTTAGAGGATTATCAGTTGCTCAACGTATTGAATAAGTTTCAGAGTGACATCGCCATCATTGACATCTATCTCGCTATCGAAAAACCTAGTCTTAGAAAGT
Source organism: Suillus variegatus (assembly GCA_016647645.1). Taxonomy (NCBI): domain Eukaryota; kingdom Fungi; phylum Basidiomycota; class Agaricomycetes; order Boletales; family Suillaceae; genus Suillus; species Suillus variegatus. Next base: position 64,356 of record JABBWF010000091.1, read on the forward strand.
TGTTTTTGGACCAGCACTCAAAGTAGTAGCGTGCCCCGATACTAGCATTCAATAGCTCAATGTAATATCACCGCATTTCGACGTACAACTATGATAATGTTTCTGTGATTGCTTGTGCGCCCCTCCGAACTCTTTCCTTGTTGTAATCTTCCCACATCTCGCCAGCGATACGGTCACGACGAAGGTTTGCGCGAGAACGTGCTTGTTCAGTAGGAGGACTATCAGCAAGGCTTCCGGTATCAGTGAGGAGGTGCTCATCTAACACGTTGCGATACTCCATCATGTCGTTTGGATCGTGAACTCGGATGATGTTATGCACGAGGCACAATGCAGGAGGGATGCGTACTTGGATTCCCATGGCATACTCTGGTGGAAGGAGAAGTATGCGGAACCGGCGCTTGACAACACCAAAAATGCGCTCAACAACGTTTCGGAGCATGGCGTGACGTAAATTAAATAGCTCTTTGCGGTTGCGAGGTCTATATAACAATGTGAACATAAGTATACATACTGACACTCGTGGAACACACTTACAAAACATTGGCCCGACCCCATTCTGCAAGATGGTAGCGCACACCCCGATATGGGACTAGTAGCTCGTCACACGAGCCAAATCCAGCGTCGGCAAGGTAGTATTTTCCCTCGGGGATGGTGAAGTCAGTGGTGCGGGCGTCATGGTAGAGACAGGCGTCTGAAGCGGATCCTCCCCAGCCGCTCAGCATGTAGGTGAAGGATAAATTGAAGGAACACGCGGCAAGGCAGTTTTGGGAGAAATTGCCCTTGCGGTCCCGGGCAGCATGGCGATCCTCGCCGAAAGGATGGCACGCAATGTGCGTGCCATCAATAGCACCGATAGCATCTGCAAAAAATGGAAAGAACTTCGGGTTTCGAACAATTTCAACAGGAGGAGGGCCATCTGCATCAGGGAGTCGGACATATGTGGTATATATTGGCGGGGAAGAGAATGCAAAGAGAATCTGTTTGAAATATCTTGAAAAAACATCGTGTTAGTGAGTTGCAGGAAGGCGGCAGTGTACGTACTTTGATATCGTCTCGTTTGATCGCTGAAAGCGTTCGCCGATGTGACGAATTGAGAGACCTGTAACAGATGCATACAGGAATATAGCGAGTTGCTCCTCCAGTGGCACATGCTTTGAGTCTCTGCATCCTGCTTGTCGAAGCAGATTGATAAGGACATAAAATACGTGCTTGCGAACTCCGAGCTCGCGAACTCCGAGCTCGCATCGGATGCGTTCTGGGTGTCCAGTGAGTAACTCAGTGACCCAGGCAGTCCCTGATAAGGCGGAAGTGTGATATGGCTGTTTATTGTAGTGTGTATTGGAATAGGCCTCGAGTGCAGTTGTTGTTGCGTTGACCACCGTGATCACCGTGCGCAGAGCTTGCATGGTGGCATACATAATCCATGATAGGTACCTTTGGACATCCTCCTCTGCGTTACCAGACCCATCGTCCGGTATGTCTTCTACCTCGGTCTGAGCAGGGTCGTAATCAACTGAGTCTGTGTCATAATCAGGATTGTCATGAGGCATCGTGCTGGTAGTACACTAGTAGTAGACGTTATCAGCGTGACAATCTCATTCAAGTTCCGACCATCACCTAAGCCAAAATTTTGCGTGAGTCAAATCCAAATTTGCGTAAACAAGGGTGCCCGAACAGACTCTAAACATGCGAGACTCGAGTTAGTTTCTATAAAATAGATCCTAGCTGAGTATGTTCTGAAGAACCAGGAATATTCCAGGACAAGTTTATAAAGTTTTCTGTTCATGGTCTGTGCGTGGAAAATTCACTGTAACACCGTGTGTCCGTGTTACGCTTAAGGCAACTTTCAGTCAGTGTGAGCCGCGCTCCAGCAACATACCCTCCCATGAAGCGAGTATGCTCCTCCATCTCAACAGCAGTAGAAGCAATTCTCCAGCATGACTTCAATGGCGGACCCAGTTGCGGTTATGATGAATGTCGACGTGAACCCAGTAATAGAACTAGATTCTGGAGCACTGTCCAATGCTCCAACAATGGCACGATCCGCGATTCAACAGTTTCCCCCTGCAATGTTATCAGTCTATCCATGGTCCACTGCACGCACCGTCAAAGTATAATGGGATCAGATGCTCACTCATCCTACAAAGCCTAAAGTTGAAGTCCATACCAATTCACCCCGCACAGTTGATTGTATTGATTATTAGCTTTTGCTCCGTCTTTCTGTCAAGTACGAGTTTGAGAAATGCGGTTGTCTTTTCCCGTGTGTAATTCCTCTACAAGGTCCAATATGACAATGATAGTACAATTATGCTGATGCTCGAGATTCTGTACAATGTATTGTTGTATACAAGGTTCTGGTTACATCTGCGCCTCGCCCCTACCCGATCCTGTAAATCACATGCATCAAACCAGCACCACGCTATCTAACACTGAAAACCCAGCTGCAACACCGCCCTCATTACTCTCTGTCCCCTTGGTCCTCACAAGCCATCCCACCTCCCTCTCCACCACCTCTCCCTCTCTAAATAACGCGTACCCAAAGATACCCAGCTCAGAGATAACCTCTACGCGTACGACTTTATTCTCTATGGTCCCATTGTCCGTACCCGGACTCGACGGAGATGCGCGTACGAGATAACCGCTTCCCCCGCGTGGTGTTTCGATCATCTCCATTGCGATCCATGCTTCACGCTCTTCAGCGGGCAGAGTATCCAGGAACGCAGGAATGGCTTCACGGTAGACGTTATTCCCACCTCCCTCACGCTGGGGCTTCAACACGAGCGACTGGGCCTTAAGGCGCGCGAGACGTGTTCCGGGCGGTACGCTTCCTTGTGCTTGTCCTGAATCCGGGAGGTGATCAAGCGCAGCGGCGATATCAACATCTTCCGAGTCGAGCGCCCACATGCCCATCCAGGTGGCCCGGATATCTGCTGCATGTGCTGTGAGATCGAGAGCGCGTGCGCCCCATTTTGCGCCTTCGTTACTGAGGAAGCGCTCGAGTACCCCGGGGCGCGTCAGTGCTTCTTGGACTTTCTTCCCGCCTGCAAGTTGGAGGGGAAGAGAGGGACATTTGATGGCGCGGCTACGCTCTAGGAGGAAACGCGTGTCGTAGTAGGAGGGTGATGGGAAATCGGAGGGAGTGTAAGTTGCGCGGAAGTATATCGTGGATATTTCGTATGGTGAGGAATTAGTCGGGGATGTGAGTATGAGTGCGTGTGTGGAGGGGTCGAGGGATGCAGAGACGGCTAGCTCGGCAAGTGTTTGACGGACGACGTGGATTTGATGTCTGTTCTAGCGGATTAGTCTGTTGATGATGAGAGAGATGGGAATGTACCTCTCGAGCAATCCATACTCTAACCATTGTTGGTCGAAAACGTTGCGTTCGTTGGGTTGCACGACGAACAGGATGCGCGCGCTAGATCGATGTGAGTTCACGAATGCATGCGTACTTGAACGAAGTTCGAACTGACTCTCGAACGCCATACGCTTCGTGAGCCTTGGAAAGACCTTCAACGAGACCAGAGGTGGTGCTGTTCTCTGGGAAATTGTCTGCAGTAAGATGTGGAGATGCAGAAAAATAGGAAGTGGACGCCAGGATATTTCTATACCGCATTAGCGTTTGCGAAAGATATCTTGAAAACTAAACACACCTGTGCATAGCAGCCGCACGCTCAGAAAGCGGACCAAAGGACGAAGATATAGTATTAAACTCGACCTGCTTCAGTGCAAATCTATCTTCCGCGGCATGTAACAGATAATCCGATCTAAACAGGCCAAGGTGCAACGGCTATGTGCCATCAATGTCCCACCATGAGATAAAAGAAAGAAGTCACAAACGCACTTGTGCTAGTGCGCCTTGCTCCCTGATCCTCTTCCATCCCCTCCATAACGTCCCAGTAAACTCATCCGCCTTTCCTACGCCCTCCTCGGCACCCATTACTGTATCTAAGAATTGTGTATCCATCGCTACGCGTGCGTAGAGCACGTTATATACGCTCTGCAGCTCTCTTGCAGCCTGGAATTGCGCACGGGGGAAGGGCGCGGGAATGAGTGAGAGGGGGGCATGGATTCCGGTAGTTGGTATGCGTGGTTGGGTATTGGACGGTGATTGGGAGGGTGGAAGGTAAAGTAATCCGTGCGAGAGCGCGTATGTTGTTGCGGCGAGCGTCAGAGCTTCTAATTGCTCTGGAGTTAGCTGTGGAGGCCAGGTAGAGAAGTTGAAGGAGGTCATCAATGAATGGGTTAGGCTACGTACCGACGATTCACGAATTATAAGCAGATAAGATAACACTGGCACGTGCCAGTCACCATCCACCCTAATGCTTGCGTGATTCTCATCATGTGCTAGTCATTGCGAAGCCTTTAGAACTGCCGGGACGCTTGTATGCACTACCAGACTGATATTCCAGGATAAACACATATCATTTTAATACCACATGACGTGCATTACAAAAATCTACAACATGCATGATTGAAACTCTAGGGCGCTGAGTGACGAGAAAGGTCCGAAATGGTGCAATGACACGACAGCAATACAAATGGAAATCAGCGAGTGATGGCGTGCGGACAGCAACAGACAGCAACATGAGAGCAAACGAGAGATAGAGCCAGTGAATGCGGCGTTCCTGCGGGACATGCAACGGATGCGAAATCGTGATACGGTAGAATCGAGTGGTGAACTAGTTTTCAAGCAGTCAGACTAGTATGCAAGGAACAAGAAACGTCGTACCAGAGAATGCCAAGTTACTTTCGGCCCTTGCGTTTCTTACCAGCGCTCTTGCTGCTCTGGCCTGCCTTGGCCCGCTTGCCTGGTTTTGGACGTTTTGCTGGAGAAGGAGCAACTGATTCCGCGTCGGTCAGTGGGCTGTCGCTATCAGCCAGAAACTCCGCAGATGGGCGCTTTTTGGACACTGCGGTATGGGACACAGTGGAAACTAAGGCGGGCTTCAGCAAATAGTCAGTAGGAGTCGATGCGCGTGCAGGAGGCAGAGTGGGTGCAGAAGGAACATGAGCACTCGAACTCGAAGAAGCATGTTGAGTGGTAGGTCTGATGAGGCGAGGTCTAGGAATGGGCCTTGCGGGTGGTGACACAATCAAGTCTTCTGGAGAAGGAGGAGTTGCAAGAGAGTATGATTCCCTTCTTGATGCGTTAACGAGGCAGCACCCCAGTATCGAATGGCCCGAGGACTGGGCTGCAAGTAGGCTCGTCGCAACATTATTAGAACAGACTCAGAGCCGTAGAGAGATGTATACGAGGGCACTAAGAGGCTTTGGGGCAGGCACCGTCACTCTACAACCAGGCCATCCATCGTTTCATCCTCGTTAGGATGTATTGATTCTGCGGATAGTACAAGATATTCGAAAATAATTATGAGTCGATCAAAAATTGATCACGCAGAGTCTGGCACATGACAATCGAGATGAGACCTTTGGTAAAAGAACTGGTGTGAACTTCATTTGGTCTCTTGGCGGTCCAGGCATAGGGACCATTGATTCCATGGTAGTTGAGATAGAACCGGTTGGGCCAGAGGTGGGGGAAAGCGCAAATCAGAGATGAATCACGAGCAGAGCGCTAGAAGTAAGCTCTTCCGCGATAAAATCGGTGACGAGTTCCAGAAGGGAAAACTTTGGCTGCATCCAGTGCGCAAGCGGGTCTTGCGAGTCGGCAGAATGAAGGGGTAATATTGCAATGAGCTATATCGAAGGAGTGACATGGTGATGTGCTGCTCGACACGAAAAACAACGAAATGCACACACTGGTACAGGACAGATAGTCGGATTTGAGTGCTAGAAAGCACCAGCTGTCGACTGGATGCGATGGAATACATTCTGGCGGGTATAGAGACCAGAGTTGAATGCATATATGCACTGAGGTGCTGGAAGGGTATATACCATCGAGGACGGCGGGGCTAATAATAAGGGTACATTCTTGCCGTAACAGTGATGGAGGCGTGGAGGCTGGGCAACGAACAAGATTGACGCGCAAAAAAAAACGCACCTCTGGATCCGCACCTAAGAGAACGACACCCACCCTCCCTCCAAAGTCCATCTCAACACCATCAACCTCCAGTAAAATGTCGAACCTTATTCCAATCACTACACCCCTGCAAAAGTTCAGAGGTCATGGAGACTGCGTAATGGCAGTCGCAGTGTTCCCCGATAACCAACGGATGGTTACGAGCTCATGGGACAAGACACTTCTGTTATGGGACTTGAAGAGAGGTGTTGTATTGAAGAAGATGGAGGGGCATTGCAGTGAGGTGGGGGGATTGGCGGTATCGCGAGATGGGCAATTGATAGCAAGCGGTGATCTCAAGGGAGAGGTCATCGTCTGGCATGGAGAAACTGGTGAATCACTCATCAAAATCGAAGCACATTCCAATTGGATCACCTCACTGGATTTTTCTCCCGATGGAACAGTGCTGGCCATTAGTGCATATGACAAAACCACGAAGCTGTGGAACACCAAAACCTGGCAGCAGCAAGGAAATCCAATCGCGTGTGGTAGTGATATTAAATGTGCACGGTATTCACCATCCGGAGAACTGCTTGCCATCGCAACAAACCATAATATCGAGATTTACAATTCAGACACAAGGAAACGCGTCGCAAAGTTCAAGGGTCACGCAAAATACAACTCTTCACTCGCATGGACACCTGATGGCACACGCCTTCTCACAGGCGGCGGCGATTCTACCATACGTGAATGGGATACAACAACCTGGAAACAGGTTGGTGATCCCTGGACGGGCCACTTTGACTATATCAATGCCATTACCGTCAATCCCACTGGTTCACTCATCGCTTCCGCATCTGATGATAATCATGTCCATCTCTGGCGGCTCTCAGATCGACAAACCATTGCCACCTTCAAGCTCTCATTTGCGCTGAAATGTGTCATCTTCACCGTGGACGGCAGCTACATCCTTAGCGGAGGTAGCGATAACATGATCTCAGAGTGGGCAGTACCTCACATTATGCATCCAAAGGCATGTCTCCATCCTTGACTCATATACCACAATTATTCGAGCATGTTTCGTGCAGGTCATGACAGCCCGCGAGGCGTGCATAAATGGAGATTTTTCTACTGCCGAAGAACTACTCACACAAGATATCAACACTGATCCGAACAACCATACTTTCTACGCCCATCGTTCATTCGTTATGGCGCGAAAATACGACTGGGACCGTGCCCTTCAGGATGCAATCAAGGTGAGATTCACTGACCCATCATGGCCCCCTTATGAATAGCTAACTCGACTGTGACAAAGTCCATCAGCATTCAACCCTCACTGTCAGGCTATATTTCCAAGGGCATCGCCCTTTGCGGGACAGGCCATGTCCGGAATGCGAGGGCAGCATTTGATGTTGCATCAATGTACACGAACGAAGATTCACATATGTATTCACGAACCATGCACTTCCTGCTCTTGATCAAGGTATGTTACATTTTTCTGACATGCTCTCCGCTTCATCCCATATTCTAGGTCATTGCACTCTTCAATGCAGATCAACATGACGAAGCAAACCTGCTCCTCAAAGAACTCACTACCGGATGTCCGAATCCTGATACTCGCGCATGTCATATCGTGGAGGTAAGGATCATGCAGCCTGCATCGACACTGATCTTCCAACTTGCATATGAAGGCATATCTACGCATTCAACTCGGACTCAAAGCCTTGGATAGCGCACGTCACGACGAAGCTACTGAGCATTTCACTGCTGCTCTCAACTACAACGCTATGCCATCAAAATTGGACATCCATGAAATTTACGAGGATTTGGTGGTGGTGCGTCAGCATGATGCGTACATGATGCTTTTCATAACTGAGTATTGATCCAGCTCTTCGGCTGGGACATGGAGTCCTTGTGGCAAAAGGCACACCAGAAACGGTGTGATGCACTTTTTCGGGCAGGCAAACTTCAAGATGCCGTAAAATCATACAGATACATGATGGACAACATCGACGAAACAACGAAGGCCAGCTACCTTGAATGGTCCAACGGCAAGTCTGGAGTTCATGATGTCGCCCAGGCTACAATTCTCATCCCCATTTCACTCAGATTTTACGAGAAAATGCAGCGCGTTATTTCTTACCAAAGGAGATACTGCCCTCGCTGCAGGCGATTTTGACAGGGCTATTGACCTCTACTCGGCGGTGACCGACCTAACTTCTCCATCATATGTTGTCTTTGCAAAGCGTAGTCAGGCAAAGTTGGGAAAGATGCTGTGGATGGAAGCATTTCTCGATGCGCAGAAGGTGCGATGGCATTCATTGTCCCTTCACCTATGCTCATTGTGGTGATACACAGATCATCCAACTCAACCCTTCGTCTCATATTGGATACAAGTTGAAGCATGCAGCATTTCATGGCGCCCAACGCTATGATGAAGCTATTGCGGCCTTCAAAACGATGCTCTCAAAATTGGATGATGCTCCTGACACTGAGACACAAGGTAAGCTCCAATACCTTATACGTCAACATATTTTGACCGCTTTTGCAGAGTTGCGCCAGCAGTATCTCAGTCCATCTGAAGCGGACCATGCTATTCGAAAGGTCATCGATGCTCAACTCGACAATGCTCCGTTGCGCGTGCTCGACACCACCACCGGTCTCTTATGCGATCGGGAGGCCCAGATACGCATCTTCAAGTCGAGCACAGAGTATATGGAGCTCTTGTCGTCGACAATCACGCATAGAGACATCCAAGTGAAGCGCATTGAAGAGGTGGTGACGTCATACTTCCAATATGTCATGCTATCGCACAGGTGGGAAGGCCAGGAGCCGCTGTTGCAGGATGTCCAGGGCAAGGTCGTCTACAAGTTGGATCCGGTTGGCGGTATCAAGAAGTTGCAGTCCTTCTGCAAAACCGTTTGTGATTTGGGGCATCGCTGGGCATGGAGCGACACATGCTGCATCGATAAGAGCAACAATGTTGAACATTCAGAATCGGTCAACTCCATGTTCGACTGGTATCGCCACTCCGCGCTCACTATCGTATACCTCTCGGATGTTCCGCTGTCGTCAAAGCCTGGCGCGCTGGCAAAGAGCGCTTGGAACACACGGGGATGGACGGTTCAAGAATTCCTCGCTCCCCAAGTCATTCTATTTTACCAGAAGGATTGGACTCCTTATCTCGGCGATCGCACTCCCAACCACAAGGAGTCCGTCGCGATTATGCAGGAGTTGGAGGATGCGACGGGCATAGATCGACGAGCCGTCGTGGTCTTCTGTCCCGGAATGAAAGACGCCCGAGAGAAACTTCAGTGGGCGTCGACACGCATTACCACAGTGCAAGAAGACATCGCATACTCGTTATTCGGCATCTTCGGCATCACCCTAGCTGTCATTTATGGCGAGAAAAAGCAGAATGCACTCGGGCGGCTCTTGCAGGAAATCATATCTCAGTCGGGGGATATTACTGCCCTAGACTGGGTAGGAAAGTCATCAGAGTTCAATAGCTGTCTACCCGCCGACATCACTTCATACAAAGCTCCACCATGCAAACTGCCATCTCTATCCGAAGATGAGATTCATTCGTTGGTCTCCTCGCTGCGAGGTGTTGTGGCTCTAGAGTCGGCTTCGAAATTATATCAGAGACTGGACTACCTGGGCGCTCCCCGTTTCGCGTACCACCGGTTGCATCTGCCTTGCATCGTATTCCCAGTGACAGAAGCCAGGCGGAGGCCAGGTCAAGACCAGGACACATACACGTATGAACTCAAATCGGACGGGCTTCACAACCTGCAGATCACCACAAAAGACAGGTTCACCCCGTTCTCGCCGGCTAGACCGCCTCCCTCGTGGCAGACGATGTTACTCGTTCGCCCATGGAGTCGCGATCTCCTCGGACTGCATGACACTGCGGACGATACGCAAAGCGTGGACAATTTGTCCGTGTCCGAATCTTTGTGGCACGATTCACTCCCTGCGCGAACTGGGCCAATTTATTGGGATTCTCACTCGCGAGCATTGCGATTGATCGTTCGCCTTGGACAGCCTTTTAGTGCATTTTTGCTAGCGCGGCAGCGCGACGGAGAATTCAAGAGGATCGCATCGGATCGTGATATCATTGCACGAGTTGAAGACATGGCTTCTATTAGCTACTTACTGGACATCAGGACTTTAGAGGTACTGTAGCTGCATGAATGCTTTCTTTCAGCAATCTCACACCTGTTCCCGGAGGACGTTTATCATCACGCCACCCCCGAAGAGCTTGATTGATGGCCCGCGTGTTCCAAATCCACCTGCAATTGCGGTGGATGAGATCGAGCATGATACGAGTGATTTACACACTGATCGTCGAATGTGTTGTGGAGTGACCAGTAATGATAATGTTTGTTGGGAATTATACAACATGGCTCGGAGGTGAATCAACGGCCAAGCAGCTTCTAATCATTAAGATGCAGTGTGTGCTGATACGCCAAGGTATGAGCGTAAGTGATATTTCATCGATGCATCCGTGGACTTGCATACTAGAATATTAGGATGTTCGGTATATTAAACAGTGTGATCGGAAGCCCACGTATACGACGAATCGGTACACCACTTCCTCCTGGTATGCCGGGCATACACACAGCAGCGCGAAGGACTAAGGGACGAACTCGGCCCGGGGAGCTCAAAGTTGAACGCCCAACGCCCAAGCCGGAACCACTTACAGTGTAGACATCATACATAGAGCTCAATAGGACCAACCGCCAGTAGAACAGAGTAGGTGGTGTCCAACGTAGGGCTTTGCCCCAACGCGTAATAAACCAGGAACCAGGAAAAATAGTGTGATCATTGTGGACCATATTCACTCGAACAAGAACGAACTTCAAGTTTCATCATACGCCAACACAAAAATGACATGTATTCTTTGATCTTGTTCAAGGCTGCAAGTACAAATACCAGCCAATAGCAACAAGTTGCTGCCCGTTATTTATACGATTTAATACAGTCACATCCCGTCGAGAAACTAACAACAGCGATATGAACGGACGTGCCCGCTGCCGCCGCCATCGCGCAGGGTTTACAGACTGGAGACTTACATTTTGTGCACGGGCCGACGAGTTCCACGTAGTTTTCCTTTGCTACATTCTCTGGGGCTTCTTCGGCACAGTCGTGGCAGAGGTTCGAAGCTCTACAGCCGCGACATCCCACAAGGTATGAGCATCCACGGCAAAATGGCCTGTCGCAGCGAAGACAACGTAAAAAGAAGCCGCCTTTTTCTGTGCAGAGATCGCACGTCCAGGTTTCCTCGCATAGGCAGGTTGTGCCGCCGACGATACAATCAATACAGATGTCACTGTACCAACAGTGGTGTCCTGCGGCACATGGCCGCCAGCGCATGCAGAACAACGGAAATGCAGCGCAGCTGCGCGAAGGACACATGACTTTCAAACAAACCTTGCATTGGAGAAGGTCTGATCGACAAATATCGCATCGATGACTGTGTCGAGGGTCTGTGCTCTGGATAAAGCCTTCTTTCAAAAGGAGCTCATGATATTTCTGGTGCAAATGATTTGCATTTAAACAAATAGGTCAATAGTGCGAATTAGCTCTCACCTGCATTTGAACTCGTTCCCACACCTGACCTGCAGGGTAGCTCTCTGGTTCGTCTATTTCGTATTCTGTTGGATCTGGGGTAAACTGAGACCTCACAACGGCGAAATCGCAGATGTCTGTCACGGTCGGCACGAGCTCAGACGGGACGGGTATACGTGATCCTTGCGTCATATCTTCGATCTGCATAGACAATAATATGATAGCAAAGCGTGGAGAGGTCTGGCTGGATAGACCAAAATGGATGAAAAGGCTTGATAGTACAGAAGATTCATCAGATGCTTCTGAATTTTCATAACCAAAGGTTGCGGTATGTTTTCCTTCATGGATCCCCGACGGTTCATTTTGCGGATCCAAAAGCCCGTAAATGGCCTTCATGATGCGAAACAATTTCACAATCATTGGGTGACAATAATGTTGATCAAGGTCCTCCATGGTTGGCGGGATGATTGTCCAGTTAGGCATAGTGAAGCAGAAATCGTGATTGCAAGGGGAAATGGTAATAACTATAGTAACAGTGAAAGGTGTGTGAGATGCGTCGATATGTCTTGATTTTAGGACATGTATAAGCTACAGAAAATGAAAAGATCGAGAGCAAAGAGGGTACTTACAAGATCGCGTATGTATCTTGCGCGCCACCCACTGTGCACGCAACCAGTAACTCCAGCGTGGTTGCGATGGGATATTTAGTGATATCAGCCAGCTACAGAGAATCCAGAGTTCACGGCATCCACCACAAAAGACGACAGCTATCGCAGCGAACTCGTGAGTACTTATGCCTACGATCTAGTAGGTGGAGGCTGGTGTAGGAAACAATATGATCATGAGCATAGTCCGATCAGATTATTTGACCCTGTTTGTTCCATTATCCATAGCAAGCTTCCACTTGCTCGCTCGTAACTTGTCTAGCTGTATATCATGTCCTCGAATCTGCTGAAACTCCCGGACAACATCGAACCAGTGACCGATGCAGACGAGGAGGTCAGCTTAATTCAGTTATATCATGAATCAAATGTATACCGTCGCAGATCTTCCTCGTATACACAGCTCTAAACCAAAAACCACTCGACCCGACAGGACCAGATGGGTTCCACGGCCTAGGACACGTTGATTCTCGCCAGGACACCCTTTCTATCCGATTTGAACTCACCGCTCCACCACAGCCAACATCCTCGGGAGCAGCTGAATCTAAATCGGCGTCGAGATCACGAAAGGGCAAGTCTGCGAGGAAAACTCGCGGTGAAGAGACTTCACATGTCATCGAGATTGAGCTTGCGCAAGACAAAACTGCACTGCGCAGTCGAAAAGGAGATACTGGGAGTGTCTTGTGGCAAGCGAGGTAGGATCATGCTGCGTACTGTGTTCGCTAGACAGATATCCGACGAGGTGATGGTAGCATTGCGTTCGCTCAAGTTATCCTGCAACAGCATCGCTTCCCTCCAAGCAACCCATTAGTCGATAAGGATCTGCTTCGAGAGAGTCATGTACTTGAGTTAGGGTGAGTTCCGACGTTTGTGGTTGCTGTTTTCATTAACCCTGATCGGTTGGATAGTGCAGGCACAGGTTTGCTTAGCATTGCGCTTTCTGCATGTGCAAAGAGCTACACTGCAACAGACATCGCGCCCCTTCTCCCACTTATCCGAAAAAATATTGCTCTTAATTTCGCGGGTTGGATGCAAAATACAAAACCTCCAGAGGGGTCACCAGGATCGAATATCTCCGTGGAAGAACTAGACTGGGAAACACTGTTGTCCTTGCCGCCAACCAGGCGGTCACTCTATTACCCCAAGCCACCTGAGCCCAACGCCAAGTGGGATCTCATCCTTATCGTTGATTGTATCTACCACCCTTCGCTTCTTCCCGCACTCGTCGAGACAATTGAGACTGTCTCAACTGCAGGAAAGACGTGGGCGTTGGTGATCGTTGAACTGAGACAAGAAGATGTCGTTAGGGAGTTCCTCGAGAGATGGTTGAACAAGGAGACTTGGCGGTTGTTCAGAATGGACGGGTTTCTGGATTTGCCTTATATAGTTTGGGCTTGTCAGAAGTATGCTTGATTATCGGGCTGTTCAACATGTTGTTAATGCAGTGCTTGTCGGATTATTCGGATGATTGGACAAGATTTACCTTCGGATCCACCAAGCTCCAGCCTCGGTGCCTTGCACAGCCTGAGTATGAAGTCATGAAGACCGACGATGGGCTAGGCCTTCCTAGAGGTTATGCAAAGGGCTGTAAGATCGACGACGTGGGTCTCCCTAGAGGACTGCGTTGCCCTACTCTAGATGGGATGTAATGATGTTGAAATTGTTAAACACATTTTTGTTAAGTAGTGGGATCAGTTTCGTGAAGTTTTGATGACGACCAAGGCGCTGACTAAAATGTCTTGGAAAGTAGCAGCTTGGCGGCCCATCCGCAGTACTCATCTCACACTTTAGTGCGTTAACCGCTGTGCGAGCACACAACACGTTCTTTCTCTCCCTGAACACTGCCTCTTTCAAATATTGTATATCGTATATTAAGTCCCCGTTTTCATCGCTTTCAAGTCACCTCGCAATGCTTTCCTCGTCGACACTCGCACTGTCTTGCCTCCTCATCGTCTCACCAAATGTTTTCGCTGCCCCAAGTTTAGTCCCGGCTGCTGGCCAGTCCATCCCCCTCGTCCGAAGAGCCCAACCCGAACGAACCGTCGCTGAATGGGAAACGTGGGCTAAGAACGAACGAGAGGTTCTTACTGCCAAGTATGGGGGAAACATGGAGAAAAGGAGTACTGGAACAAATTTGTGAGAATGGGTTCTTAAGTAGATTTATCTGCCCTCGCTGATCGCTCTACAGGTTAACCAACCAGAATGCGGATTCAAGGTCGGTCGGCAGTTCTCTACCGCAGATTAATTCATCGAACGCTTTCATTTGACACAGTTATTTCGGAACCGTGGCCATAGGCACTCCACCAGTCTCCTTTAATGTCATCCTTGACACCGGCTCGTCGTGAGTCATCTATGCCTGACGAAATTTCCGACTGTATTCATTATTGTCCACGAATTAGCGATCTCTGGGTCGCAGATCAAGCCTGCACCACCGGCTGCTCTAAAATCCAGCTATACAATGACCTAAGCTCGTCTACTTTCCACAACCTCTCTGAGCCCTTCGACATCCAATACGGTTCTGGCGCTGCAGAAGGTACATTAGGCCAGGATGTTGTCCAGATGGCTGGGTTCTCTGTTCCCAACCAGGTTTTCGCTGCTGTCACGCAAGTGACGTCGGGCCTTCTGGAGCCACCCGTATCCGGCTTGTTGGGCTTGGGATGGCAGAGTATAGCCAGTTCGAAAGCGACGCCGTTCTGGCAGACCTTGGCAAGCTCTGGGGCTTGGTCAAATCCAGTCATGGCATTTCAGCTCACCCGGTTCATGAATGGTTCGAACGTTAACACTGAGGAGCCTGGTGGATCGTTCACTATGGGTATGTCATCTCTGCTCGGAGTCTCTTTACAAGTTGACGGACTATCGCTAGGCTTTGTCAACAGCAGTCTTTACACCGGCAGCATCGATTATCAGGCTGTTCCCACGACGCCATCTTATTGGATTCTACCGATGACATGTAAGTTTATCCGTTGCTCAGCTTTGCAAAGTTTGATATTGATTGTCTCCAAGCGTTAACCGTCCAAGGAAGCTCTATCTCCATCCCCTCCGGTTCTTCATCCTACTCCGCTATCGACACCGGGACCACTCTTGTCGGCGGACCTTCTAGTGTCATCCAAAGCATCTTCGCACAAATTCCAGGTTCGCAGCCCGGCACAGGCAACTGGCAGGGCTACTATACCTACCCCTGCACCACCGCCGTCAACGTCTCCATCTCATTCGGCGGACCCAGCTGGCCCATCTCCCCCGCCGACTTCCAACTCACAAAGATCAGCTCCTCCCAATGCGTCGGCGCATTCTTTGAACTGAACACAGGTGGTACTGCGCCAAATTGGATCGTTGGTGATACTTTCCTCGTAAGCTTGCTTTTCTGCTGCGTAAACGGTCAATGTCCTCACTTGAAGTGATCGTAGAAAAATGTTTATTCGGTTTTCCGGTATAACCCTGCTGCTGTTGGGTTTGCTGCGCTCTCGAATACCGCGACTGCTATGAACGGGGTTAATGCTGCTCCTCCTTCGGCTACTATTGGTTCGGTCTCAGCTAGTGCGACAGCGGGCACGGGAGGTGGATCTAATTCTGCCCCTCACCGTTGGGGTGTTCCATGGGCACCGCTTGTGGGTGGTATTTCCGCCGCTATCGGTGCTGCGTGGATGTGAGATGTCTTGCATGTTCTTTGGATTAATTAGGGGGATGTGGGCTTGGCCCGGGACTTTTACTGATCATATTTTTATCCACAAGGGACTCGACAGGACAATGTCACTACATTACACTATCCTACGAGTTGTATATTTAGTATCAGTACGATATGGACTGTTGTATATTGAATTAATCTCTTAACGTTGCTTTGATGTCGATTTTGGCAGTTTGGAAACATACATTGGGATAGAATGGCGAGGCCAAGTGGCAGTATAGCTTCACGAACCTTCTGATGGACTAATATTATAGTTGAACCGTGTTTATTCGCATAACTATCGACATGAGCATCACAAGTCTCATCTTCCTAGACACCGCCTTGAGCATTCATAGCGACAGGTTCCCCTCCCTCGTCATCATTGACCGGTGTGTCGTCAAGGCCATCGGACGCGTCGCTCATGCCGCCAGACACGTCGCCAAAGCTTGTCGGATACGCTGCTGCCCATGACAGGGCTGGAGAAGCTGGCTGTCACACCTTGGGGTATTGGTATATCGAACGCAGATGAGTCGGACTGCGCTAGTGGCATCTCCGAGTCCGCGGGGGCAGCTGTATTTCCAGAGAAAGGGCTTCCCGCAGTGTTGGCCGAAGTTCCGTGAGCGTCCGAGTCGCTGCCGGCGGGAGTACCGGTCGACGTGGGCCCAGCTGTAGTGCTTCCATGAGTTTCTGAAGGAGATGGGGTGGCAGGTGAAGTAGTAGTCGCAGGAGTCGTCGAAGACTAGCAGCAGCGGAAGAGCTAGCACTCTGATCACCGGACGCTGGGAGAGCGCCTTCTGGAGTGGTTGTGTCGAGCATGCTGTCATTCTCCGCCGGGTCTCCGAGAGCGTTAGATAAGTAGCTGCCTTGCTGACGAGCGATGAGGGGTGCTGAGGATGGACGACCGCTGGACTTGTGACATAAGAGTAGGAAGTCGGTGAAGGCGCGCTCAGTGAGTCCAGTGGGTGGGCGAAGTTCTCGTTTGCCAAGGAGGACGAGGGCAGTGACGAGGATTTGGATAAGCGACGCCTGCGATGACGCAGGAGGGTGACTAGTAGTAGGACGAGCGAATAGAATGAGTAGTACACCTTGATGGATAATTGGGAGACTACATGTTGGTGGTGGGTGGGGAATTTGAAAGGCGCTGCAAGCACGGATGGGAGTATGAGACTGAGAGTTAAAAAGGAGCGCATTATGAACGAATGTGGGGTAGTCAAGGGGAAAAAAGTCAAGTGAAAGCCGGGGACCAAAGGTGACGAAGGTCGGAGAACGCAAAGAGCGAGTTTTTGTATGGCTGAGCTTGGTGGCTGACATGGACTGGATCGTTGGCTGACAGAATTCCCGGCGTGTTACTGTAGACCTGCACGTCCCTGCCAGCAATAAATTATACTCAGAATAAACATTGGATGCGAGGCTCGATGCCAATGATGTTCTCAGACGTAGTTCGTATTTGCACTGGGGAAAGTATGTGGAATCGGCTCGTCATTGCAAGGTGCACGCCCAAATGGTCCAGTCGGTAGTACGAAAAATAGATATTAATACAATAGAATACAACTCAGCCACAAATAAATGAAAACCCTCTATGAACGCTCGCCACGAAGCCGCCGTGCAAGAGCAAGATCTTTTGGTTGAATAGTAACACGCTTTGCGTGGATAGCAGCCAAGTTGGTGTCCTCGAACAATGAGACGAGGTATGCTTCAGCAGCTTCTTGAAGAGCCATCACAGCCGATGATTGAAAGCGCAGGTCGGTCTGGCCAAAGCGATCAGACGTGAATACAGTTGATGACACAAAACCAACCTTGAAATCCTGTGCGATTTCACGAACAAGTCGTTGGAAGGGGAGCTTGCGGATGAGCAGCTCTGTTGATTTCTGGTACCGACGGATCTCACGAAGAGCGACGGTACCGGGACGGAAACGATGGGGCTTCTTGACACCACCAGTGCTCTGAGAAAGTATTGTGAGCAAGGTCCAGTAGTTCAAAAACAATACGTACTGCTTGTGCGGTTTTGCGGGCAGCAGACTTGGCGGCCAATTGCTTACGAGGGGCTTTGCCTGATAACTAATGAGTTCGAGTGCCTTATTGTAAACCCAAAGTGTGACTTACCACCAGTGGACTTGCGAGCGGTTTGCTTGGTACGAGCCATTGAAGTAGTTGATGTGGAACGAGCAAGTAATTGGTAATTGGGAGGGAATGAGGATATGTCACCGAATGGGGGTGACCCTATATACAGACGCGTCGCGCTGTCACGTGAAAGGTCAATCAACAAACCGGATACGGATATTCAGCACAGCCACTTCCCGATGCTATAAAAGCAACTGTTGCTCATTTCGGCGCCCCACTCATTCCCGTTTTATCACACTTTACTCTTAACTCAATTGCACAATGTCTGGCCGTGGAAAAGGTGGCAAGGTAAGTTTTCTATTGTACCACGTGTTTTACTCTGGGTCTCATTTATTCTCAAGGGTCTCGGAAAGGGTGGTGCCAAGCGTCATCGTAAGATTCTTCGTGATAACATTCAGGGTAAGTCATTTGTCCATACTGGTCTTGTCATTTATCTAACTGGCATGTCTAGGCATAACAAAGCCTGCTATTCGTCGTCTCGCCCGTCGTGGTGGTGTCAAGCGTATCTCCGGTCTCATCTACGAGGAGACCCGTGGTGTCCTCAAGATCTTCCTTGAAAATGTACGTCGACTGAATATTGACGCCGCCATATTCTCACCTTTCTTCGTAGGTCATCCGTGACTCGGTAACATACACTGAGCATGCAAAACGGAAAACTGTCACCGCCCTTGATGTCGTTTACGCACTGAAGCGGTCAGGGCGTACTCTGTATGGTTTCGGTGCATAGACATTTCACGATTTTATCCTATTATTTATACTGTATCAGTACTGTAATTTTAACTCTTAAATCCATGTTTGAAATTCCACGTGGTTCGGATCATCTGTCACTGTCACTGTCAGTCCAAACTTATCCTTTGCTCGGTCCTCCAACTTGCTGACGGTTAGTATGTCCGTGGTTTTACCGACTTTTCATGTATCTTTGGATGCTCTTTTCCCAACGAGTGACCCCCGCTACGACCTGCTATCGACCACACCACCATGGCTATTGACCTAAACGGTGGACAGTACTTAGCTGCGAACTCGGCCTGGCGCACATTCCTACCAAATGAGACTCTTACTACTATCTGCCGTGGTCTATCACCCTCTGTCTTAGCAACTGTTGCCCGTGTGTCACGCCAGTGGAGGGGTGTCGCCGAATGGCTGCTATATTCAAACATCTTCATCTCAGAAACTCTCTCTGCCTCATCTTCACTCCCATACAGCACCCTTCGTTGCTGCCAGACCATTCGTCTACATTCACATCTTGCCAACGGACTCCGCAAACTTCATATCCGATGGAAATTAGAGTATGGTGCATACTATGCGCCAGACTTCAACATCTTCCTCTCTAATCTCACACAAGCATTAGGCCTCGCAACCAACATCCAGTCCCTAGACCTACATCTCGGCCTGCCATCTCTGTCCGAACACCCAACTTCAACTTTTCTCTCATTCCCTGCTACCGATGCCTGTTATCACTCCCTCCGACGCGTCTCTCTCAGTGGCATCGGCCCCTTTACCCACAACCGCCTCACAAATTTTCTCAACATCCTCCCCGCCGTACGACATCTCCGTCTTCCTGACTATCACGATCAGATCACTCTTATTCCTCAAGCCCTCCCATCTCTCGTATCATTTTCCGGCTCCCCACGCGTAGCCGCTGCAATCCTACCAGGAAGACCCGTACAATCTCTTGTACTCGTAGGACAAGACTACATCCCTGACCTAGATCTATCCCAAATGGTCCTGACAAGCGTACCTCTTCGCCATCTGGATTTGTCATCCATGTTGGTTACCCCGACATTACTGCGAAATTTATCCAGGAACCTTAATACAGTCGAGACGTTGAAAGTGAAGCTTGCGTTGAGGCATACTTTGCATTTCGCAGGTATCGTGAGTTTTCTGTTGTTGTTTTTTGCAGCCTCGTTTTTCCAAGACGTTTGATTCAGGCTGAATGTTGTGTTTTCTGTCCTAGGGCTTACTAGCCGCGCTTTCACACCTTCTCGGAGCATTTCGCAATCTTTCTACGCTCGACCTCTCGCCTACGCACGTAGACTATACTGGGCTCAGTAACAGCACAGAAGAACTCTCACTCTGCCGATCATGGCAGAACGCGTGTCCTTCACTGCGACGCGTCGTCTTTCCCTCCCAAACAGAGTGGGCGTTCCAGGAAGACGATAATACGTGGGTGTCTGTTCTCGCAGGGGAGTTGCGGAGGCGGGTAAGTGCATATTTAGGCTTTTGTGACATGTTGTTAACGGTCGATCGAATGCTGACTTCTCATTATCCCCTCATAGCCCGCGTTCTACTCGCCCAATAAGTTCCTTGGGTCCTGATCTGATATACGTAATTGTGATATTCAGTGTTGTTGGTTGGATTATGATTCCCTCGTGGCAATGCACATTTTTGGACAGCAAGAGATGCAAGGGAATTGACCTGTAGGAGCCGGCTGAACTTATTTAGAGGTGACAGTCTGCCCTCCGACAGACGTGGTGACGTCGCGGGCCGAATTGCAAATCACTATATTGACTTGTCGCTTTACGAAGAACTGGATGATTGCAATAAAATGATAGGGAAGTGACGAGACGTGGTGCGTGAAGCATGCTATCTGTCATACAGTTCCTCCTTGTCAACACAGATTAACGAACACTACATCAGGAAAACTATTCCGCGCAAACTCAGATGCAAATTCAGACAGGTCAAGTTTCTGGGAACTCTCTTACTCCTGCGCAGCGTCCGTGGGTGCTGCCCACGCTGAGATCACCCTCCACTGAAGACGTGCTTGCCGTTCACGGAGAACATCACCAATGTCGTCGGAGACGAGTACGGGAAGATGGCGAGTCGATCAGAGAGCTGCCACAGGCGGACATGACTTGAAGCGGCGAGCATGCTAACAGGATTTGACGATAATGCCAGCGATATCATGAGTGCGGCCCGTCCAGGCATCAATTCAAAAAGCAGGATGGTACAGTACGCGATTGGTCAATGCTCGTGCATCCATTACTTAAATTCTGTCGTCTCTGGTAGCGTTCAGTGACATGCAAGATGAGGAGTACTAGATCGACCGCACGGATACCGCATAACGTGGTGGAAACAAACGTAGATACATGAATGAAGAGTCGAAGTTCTTTAATTGGCAAGGGTTGTTCGTCCTCCGAGGGTTTCGGCTGGTAATACTTCATATCTACAGCAGCTGAGCCCAGACTGTGATCCGGGCTAACACGCCGTGACTATGCTGTAAGGCCTGCAGCGGTCACGAACTCGAGATTATCGTGATAATACCAGTGGTGACTAGCCGACTTCGAATCAACTCGGACCTCGAACGATGATTTGGATGGTCCAGGATGGAGGAGTCATGCACTGCGGCGGGATCCGCCCCTTAATCTGTCAGTGCTAGCAGTGGTATATCAGGTACATTTTGCCATCGATACACAGACACTCACAAGAGTTGATCATCCTCTCCTTCTGAACATGTTCAGGCCTCTAGGCTCGTCAAGCGTGGCATGGTGGAGTGGTGCTGCTGACATAAACTGATTTTGCACACACGTGACTAGGCGCGTCGTGATCGAGTTCGTTTATTTCGTGGCAGTGCTGATTTAACTGGTATAGCAGGATATAAATACAGCGTGCCCGCGAGATACGTCTCTCATTTCCCGTCCCCGATTTACGTGCATTACTTTCTTCACTACACATTCTCAACTTTCACTCGCCTTACAATATGATTTCCGCTATCTTCGACGGTGCTGCTCATGTCACCGTCGCTGGGTGCCTCGGAGCATTCTTTTTCAAACACACTGTGGTGGATCGGACGTCCAAGGCCATCAAAGAAGCGGAGAACGTCACTGCTGGCCTGGTCATAACCGAATTCTGTATTTCTGTCGCGGTACTAGTTTTAGCTTCCAACGAGACCGCCCGGATACTCCTCAGTAAAGATGATCAACCCCCTCCGAAGCATGATTTAGCCGAGCTCAACGCGCCTCTCATTTGCAACAAAGTGTCCAATTTCTCTACTGCAGCAGACTCAATTTCAATCGCAACCGAACCATGTAGCACTCCACCAATTGCATCAATCGCAACCGAATCTTGCAGCACTCCGCCAGACCTAATAATTTCACCGAATCCAATCGCAAATGACTCTTGCAGCACTCAGTCATTTAATGCATGTTCCACATTATGCACGCCAATACTGCCGACTTCGCCGGTTCAGAACATGAAGCGCCTCTCAATCGATTCCGACGCGACTCTCGTCGACCGTGATGACAACTTCATGGACTTTTCTGGCGCGGACCTTGAGGAAAGCAATATCCCCCAGGTATGAAGTCGCACATTCTCCTCATTTTCATCGCTCAATGTTTGAATCTTGATAGGACGACAGCGACTGCTCCAGCGGCGACCTATTACCAGGCACAAAACCACTCGCAATCGATGAATCGAGTGGACCCTCTCAGCGGACGCAAGTCCAGCCAATCACCCTGGAGGACGGACGCCTGACGACCACCGACGCTTCGCCTCTCGTGGACACTTCAACTCATACGATCGCGACGCCCTCTCTTGGCAGCATCCCAATTCAGATTGTCTCGCCTCAGCTGAAACCCCCAGATACGAAACGGTATCAGAATTTCCGCCCGGGAAGACACAAGGTATGGACATGTTCATTGCGAAGGCAAGTGCACTCACCATCGTTTGTCAGCACAAATCTAGATCCGCTCGCTTGGCCGCTGTCCGTCGCAGCATCGAACGCACTCCCTCCAAGCAACAAGAACACACTACTGTAATCAGTGAGTGATTTCCGGTGATGTTCGCTTCGTCTGCTGATTTAAAATAGATGACCTTGAACAACTACATGACGATCTCCTCGCCGACCAAACCACTCTCGTCGACGGCTGGGCAGCTGCCATGGCACAGCTTGGACTCCCCTCTATGCTGTCGCCTGCACCGCTGCTTCTGGATCAGAAGACGGCTGACCCAGGAAATTCGATCGAAATCATTCAAGACCGACACCTTCGCACACAATGCTATTCCCGAGGTCCCCTACGACCAAATCCCGAAGATCCGCAATGGCCTCCCTCGCTGTCCCCTACGACCTGGAGCTTCATGCCCGCGAGGTTGAAGGCCACCGCTGGCCGCGCACAAACTATGTCTTCGCGCCGCCCGGTTATATCTGCAGTCTTCGACGTCGGACGTCCTCTACGACCGATCCAGACGCAACCGCAACCGCATAGCCGCCTCCATCTTGTCTCAGAGCACTTGGAGTTGAAGGCCACCGCCCGTGGCTCGCACTTACATCTATCTCAAGTCTCTTCTCTTGTCTTCGCCATCGTATAAATGGCCCTCGATTTATTTCTTCGTATTTGTATTTCTCTTACCGGTATCTACGCAGATCATGGACTGCCTCAGTGACTTATGGACACGTCTCCCTTTTATCGATATGTACTCAGCAGACGTTGAACTGCTCATTTCTTTTGTAACTTGTAGGCACGATATGCCTTGTTTCTTTTACAATACGGAATCATTTTTCCATCTACGATTTATCTCTTAATAATGTTTCTATATTTTCGTATTATATGTACAATGACGAGTATTACATAGATATTGGTAGTTTGCAGTTTCTAATCTGAATCCCTCGGAGTTTCTTCACTTGATGCGCTCTCCGGAGTCCGGAAGACACGCCGAGGCTCCAGTTTCTCCGTGCGAGCTCTCAGTCAACATCATTCACTTGCTATTCATTGATACCACCAACGTTGACACCCCACCGTGGATGCTCGAGCTCCTTCATCTGTCTCCAAGTTCCACAGCCTAAACGTCTCATCGTTCAAGGCTGTGATCATTCGTCTTCTGTCCGGGAAAATTGCGATTGCCCTGACGCATTCTTCGAGTCCTTTAAAACTCTCGCAGACTCGTGGTGCTTGGAAAAGAACTTCGTCATTTTACTGGAGGTCGATAGCGTCGAGGCGTCTCTCTCTAAGCTGCAGGGGTACGTGTAGTATTTATGCTGTGCCACCGGCGCACTCACCTGCCACGTGCTTCTGTAGATGCGCAGTACGTTGAAACGCCGTAGTGTGCATCCTGTTAAATATCTGAGTACCAACTTGCGTGGGGCGCCGATTGCACTGGAAGGGATAGCACATGCGTCGC
The DNA here is from genome assembly GCA_016647645.1 of Suillus variegatus. Classification (NCBI taxonomy): domain Eukaryota; kingdom Fungi; phylum Basidiomycota; class Agaricomycetes; order Boletales; family Suillaceae; genus Suillus; species Suillus variegatus. The sequence goes on from JABBWF010000091.1 coordinate 88,444, forward strand.
GATAGCCAACAATTTTCGGCGTCTCTGGCAGAACATCGCCGCGTACGTAACTCGTCTGAACGCATATGTCGCTTTGCCCTCGCCATAATAAGCCATGAAACCAGGATGTATTTCATTCACGGTACCATATCCCTCTGGTCAACTCCTACCGCTACCCAGTTCTGCAACGGAGGTCTTACAAGGTTCCATCGTATCCCACCTCGCATGGTATCACCAGTACATTCTCATCAAAGTGGATCTCCATGAAATCGATATCGCCATGCGGGATCGTGGATAGCATATCCGTGCATCAAATCATCACCGACACGATCCCTCGCCGCCTCGAAGTGGATTATCGACCCAGCAGCTCTATCCTAAAAGGAAACAATCACAAGTCTAACTGCTACTAGTACAGACGGCAGGGCAGACACGTAAACGAGAAACGAGGTCCAGCTTGTTGCAGAAAGTGGTACATTAGTCGACGTCGTTCGGAAGCGCATCTGCACAAGATCTACACGATGTACGAACGCATGGAAGCTATGCGCTTAGGTTGGGTGACTTCCAGAATACTACCGTGACAATAGTGTTACTCATGATTCTGTTCGCGTACATTCAGAGGACTGCAGAGAGCCAATTACTAAGGTGCCGATCGAGGAAACTGTTTTGCAGGGCAAGGATGGAGATGTTGGGTCAGGGAGAGGACAAAGTGGGGTTGGGGCTTTTGCCAAAATGACATGTAAGCAGTTGTTCTATTGTAAGTATCCCGATGGCATATGGAAGACTAACGACCCCATCACATCAATGCGCGGTCATTGTTGCATGTTTTCAACCATCACTACTATCCCAATCCCTCGTCGTGATGTTTACCACAGCGCATGGTCACAGTGGTGTTTGCGTCCCATAACAAACGATTGAGCGGTCGATATACAACTTGTGGCTGTAGAGATTTCCGTCGATGTCTCGTAAGAAGTTGTTCAGTGTAACAGGAAGGACTGCAAGGGGAACCAAGGCCAGACCTCTATAGCGGGAGGCTACGGCTCTATCTATGCAGGACCGACTACCACACGCCGCAGGACTACCGACTACGAGCCAGGACTCCTGCTCCTGCGCCAGGACCCCTGCCACTCCCGACCTGATCTGTCCTGCCAGAGCACCCCGCTACTTCAGCGGTAGATAAGTCGTGTTGATGGCGAAGATCTACGACGTGAGACATGCTCAGATTGCATTGTCATAATCAGCGATGGAATCGTTGCTTTGAATCGCAGACTTCAAATTGAACCTACAACGGACTCGGAGGCGACGTTTGCTTGGACGCGTTGGAATGCGGGAAAGTTGTCTTGGACTATCTGCATGGTAGTGAGATGTGAATAGAGAGCGATGGTGAATCAACCTTCGCTGACGTTTGACCCGCAGCTCAACTCACTCCAGTAAGCAAGCACCCTCTGATCATTTACGAGATGCAAAATTGTACAACATCAATGTCATGCCATTCAATCCGATCCACTGGTCTCCCAAGCTAATTATAAGTCATACACAATACTTGAAGGCTGGGTACATACATATCATCATGGTCCGAACTAGTACGCATGGATAAATAGAATCACAACCCAACGATTATATCAAACGAGTGACTAGAAATCTGTTCCAAGACCAAAGCCACGGTCAGCCCAGTAGCTGACCTGCGGCAGTAAACGGGTATCGCGAGAGGGAAAGGAAAATCCACGGCAAGTTGTCTGCCCGAAGAGGGGCAGAGCTTAAGCACCCACTTCAGCTTCATCAACGAAGATGTCGGAGTAGTGGTCTAAAATTGTTTCGATCGCCTGTAAGGTATAAATCAACATAACAAAGCAGAGCCAAGAGTTATCAAGGCTTGATAATCACCTTGTTCTGAAAAGGAGCATCCGCCATGCCCCCGTTTCCATGACCCAAAAAACTCCCGTTACCGGGTATCATCTGACCAAAGAGAGTCTGTCCGAAAACGATGGCAAGATTTTGGATGGACATGGAATTATCTGCCTCGTACTCCGCGATCCTGTAGCACGGGGCCAATTGCTTTATCAGTGGAGATAAATGACGACAAGGGTGGACACACTTGTGCAAGTGCCCCAAAAAATATTTGAGTGTAGCGTAGTTCGGGTCCGGTAAGTCGTTAACTCGCTCGTGTAAACGTATGTGCCGCAGGCGATCGTTCTCGATTTCTGGAACTCCTGTGAGAAGTTGCCATATTTGCAGAGCATATAGGACTTACTAGCGGCTTCCACGAAGCCTTGATGCAGGGTTGATGTTAGTAACGGATCAGGAAGCTCTCTGAACCACATCTTGAGGACACTAGTCACATTGTTGATGTCAGATATCCACTCTTCCGAATCCAAGTTGACGGAGTCTATATCTGCGGAAATAGATAGCCGTAAGACTCCAGGGTCGCACAGAGCCGATAGATATGAACCTTTGTCTAAGCGCTCTTTCAGTGAAGCAACTTTCCGCGCCATGCCGCTGATTCGATAGATGCCTTGGGATTGAAGGCCATGCTTTTCAATAGCAGTACAGCACTTTTCGAGGATCGCTGGAAGTTCAACATTGTCTCTCGCCATCTGCTCTGCAAGATCTACGCCGAATGTTGGCCGGCCCTTATCAGGTATTTGGGAGTTGTGACTACTCCCAACCGGAGCATTTGTATGAACAGAATATGCGCCACCCCCGTGGGTCGGCAGCGGAGGCAGCTGATAGTCGCATTGATAAAAATTCCAAAGAGAAAATGTGAATGACGTACAAAACCTTCTTCTGCTGGACCTTCACGTCGCGGACCACGGGGAGCGGTTCCACCACGTGCATATGCATAGTTCTGCATGTAGATCTTGAAGTCTGCTCGATTATCAATAGACTCGATCGTAGATTTCAGGCCGATGCCTATTTGATGTGTGATGAAGCGTTTAGGATTAATTTGTGAATAATGAGATCTTACCATCTTCTGGTGCTACCGGAACAAGAGTTGATCCGTCGCTTAGAACTATGCTCTCGAATAAAAATGCATATCTCGTCAAATGATATTGCGTCCCGAGGTCTATTTCGTCGGCACATTCTTTGAGAGCCTGTAAGATTACATCAGCCCCATCACGACGTCACAGTTTGATTTTACTCAACACGCAGTATCCGAGGGAGCTGGAAATTGAAGTATTCTTGTCTCATTGCTTGGGTATCAGTAAGTGCCTTGCGGTATAAGTCAGATGCATTCGAGACGCGCGTGCGGATGTCGTCTTCTTGTCTTTGTATCTGAAATGACGCGTGAGTGACTGTCGTGAACAGCATAACAAATGCCAACGTTTCCAGGATTCTTCCCTTTGAGCAGAAGCCCACCTTTGGCTACTGCTTTTCCAAGTGCTCGTTTACCTGCAACTCCTCCTTGGTTCTTGGCCTGTAAACCACCGTCCTTCAGGGATTCTCCCTCCTTCTGAAGCAAGACTCGCTCAAGTTCCTCTGATGAGACTTCCAATCGATTTTTGGACTTTTCCATGTTCAACTCTGATTCTTGAAGGGCGCGTTCGTAGCGACTAGCCAGCTCCTTAGTCTAGGCAACGTCAAACAATGACCTTCAAGTGGAACGATGCGAAGTACCTGTTTTCTGTTCTTGTCCACTTCCTTTGCGAGCGAGGCCAGCTCATCGCTCATCTCATTTAGCCGCTGGGCAAAACGAATCCTGTTCTCTGCCATAACATCATGGATTTTCATGGATGACTGCCAAGCACCCACAAAAGACCTATGAATTGTGATTAGTGATACGCGAATAGTACTCGGTCCATATTTACCCAGCCTTCCCATCGTTCATAGAGTAGACTTCGGACGTAGTTCGTGCGAGCTTCTGCAAACTCTTCCCATACTCATCCTCCAAAACCGCTCTTTTCTTGAAGAAAACTGAAGCTTCCTGCCAAGGGAACGTCATGTAATGCTTTTCTCGAAAGTCAACAAATACTCACGCGACACGAGACCATACTTTGTTTAATGCGATCCAGTAGCAAAGGTACACCACACTGGGGCGGTGCCAAGACATGTCAATGAACATGGCAGATATCACAAAGTTTTAAGAGCTTACGTCCAGCTCGCACAATACTCTTAATACATTCTCATCAAAGTTGGTCTCCACAAGACTGATAGCGTCGCTCGGGATCACGGATAACGTATCCTTGCGTTCAATCGTCACCGGCACGCTATCTCGCCATCTCGAGCTGGATGATCGACCCAGCGAATCCGAGCTTGACCTGGGAGGAGGTGATGACGGTTTGACTGGTAAAGATGACAAGGCAGGAGCAGTGGCAGATTCTTGAATGAGAGACGGGCTATTGGGCTGGAATAGGCCATAGTAGGGAGTCTGGCTAGCGTTAGGATCGGGATTATCAGTTGATTCCCAAGCAGTTGAGGAGTAGCCTTCGTCGGCCATGGCCACATTCAGCGCGGGTTGTACAGGCTCGGGAAGATGGCAAGCAATTGTCAGAATTCCGTGAGCAAAGTCCTCTAATGTGTGGAATAACTATCGTGGATTATGTAACCTTTCCAGAACAGGCATGTGTCGTTCGGAGAGCGTTGGTGCAGTGCTAACTTCCCCTGAACCAGGGTTCAATAACAACGTACAAAACTATTTCATCGTGTTGAATAAACTATATCTTATGCCTCTTCGATATATACAAGTTTCGCATAGCTTGCGTAGAGATGATTGCATGACTTGGTGACCCAGGAGAATGCCGTGTGCAGTACCACGAAACCAAACACTCGAACGTCAAACGAAAGGTAGGAAATTGTAGATATAAAAATTGTTAGCTTCTTTAGTGGCCATTCATGATCCCCCCGCAACGCGGGCAAGGGCTACTGAATTGTTCCATGATCAATCCTTGATCAGGAAGCATTCTGGTGGTCGTGAGTTCGTAGTCATAGTTGTCAAGCAAGATGCTAACGTTTGGGAGCAAGTAGATCCACAACTGTGCATGCCCGTCTGATGCGATGGACTGAAACGACAGTCTCTCTTGCGACAATCGACCTGCGCAATGATTAGTCGTCGACGGAATATGCATTGTAGTCAACACATACCACTTGCTGTCTAGTGACCGTTTGATGGCTGCAGCTATACTCTGCGTACTGAATAATTTTGTAGCACATCCAAGGGGAGATTCGCAGTTGAATAATTTACTGATTGACATTGAGGGCTGGGTTATAAGTTACTTTGGGATCTATACGTCACCAAATTGACCTAAACTCACCTGACCGCAAAAACTGATGAATGTATTAATTGAGTTTCATCAGCTGTGCTCTTGGATCCACGAGTCAATGTAATCTAGTTCGCGATCGCAACTTAGCTCCACTCAGCTGCTTTGGGTTCGGCTATTGCCACCCCCAGAGCCCCGGGTCGTGGCTTTCTCCAGAAAACAGATGCAATCTACCGACGAGATCGTCTTCCGCAGCGGAGCGGATCATCGGTCACGATAAGGGGCGATATAACCACCACTTGCATTGAGGCTGTATTCGCTACTTTGGTGATCAGTGGGTGAGTGGTAGGAAGAGCACGACCCCGGGGATACTCACTAGTGGTATGCGCGCTGTCGATAAGGCCCGATCCAGGTTATATTGAACGGAATAGGGAGGCTCACAATATTGATTGAGAAGCGCTCAAGTGGGTTAGCCATGCCGCTTTCATATTACTGAGTGGCCAGGCAACGACGCATTGGTATTATTCGTCGTGTCAACCGCCTGAAAATTGATAGGCACGGGCCGAGACAAAATCTTCAAGGCTTCGCATGCTATAATCGACAATTAGGCATCCTCGTTGAAGACATACAATGTCCAACAGGAGCCAACAGGAACACTGAATGAAACCTCAATAGCCTGAGGCTAAATGGGATCCCACGAAGGTTCTAGCGCTCTTCTACGATAATTTATTCGGCACCGAAATTGAAATGTTCCATGATAATGGCACAAATTTTACGCACTTTGGGTATAAGAGGGAGGAAAAAATCGAGTAAATTCCAGTTGGGCGAAAAGTAAAAGATGGAGCTCAAGTTTTGCCTAGGTATACCGAAAAACATACTCGCATCGAGCGCAGTTAGCCGGCGGTACGGAAGTTCGCCTGACAACACACGGGCTTTTTTGAAGTTGCATTAAAGTGGTACTAACTCATAATGTCAATGAATAACGATAACTGCAAAGACGCGAAAATCAGGTGTGTCACACCGCAGCGATAAACTTGCGCTCCAAGATTTGTTTCCCCCCAGTGCCAATCATTGTGCATCTGGCAAAATACTTCGCCAGTGACAGCCGTACACCTTGGAGTGCATGGAGTGCCTCAGTTGTCCCACCAGAACCGAGCTTTGCGACCAAAACACGGAGATGTTCATCGCCAGATCCTTGATCAGTTCTCGCAATTACCTCTTCCAAATGCTGTAGCAGAACGCACGCGCCTGCGTACGGAAAGAGCAATGTGGCGTCTAGCAAAATAGTCAGGCACCCGACATGCGCATATGGACTCTTTCCGTACCATGTTGCAAAAGTTGCTGGGAATCGCACAGTAGAACCGCCCACCACGATTTTGGAGAAAGCCCGTCTTGAAACATTGATACAAGATCCCAAGCAGCATCTTGCAGATCCTGATTACCCAGGCGCTGATGAAATTCAGCGTAACGAACCGCAAACATCAAGCGGTGGACAAATATGCCCTGTGCACCGGACTGCATTCGAAGTGCCTGGAGTGACGGTGCAATGCCAGCCACGTAACGGATGAATTGTGCCGGCCCTGACGGTATTTCGTTTAACACCAAGCAAGAAGATTGAAGTTATTCATACCTGCATTGATATACTCTTGTAAAACGCGATCAACCACGCGACCTAGTCCAGGCCAGTCCTCCGCCGAAGAAGAATACGAAAGTGCGAGTCCGTATTCCTTTTCTTGTACAAAGGTCTGAGCGGCTATCTGTGTGAAAAACACGGTGAAACATAGTTGGTGTAAATTAGAGATGATGCATACGCGACAAATAGTTCGTCGAACTTCCTCGCGCTGATATTCATAGCACGTCGCATTGATGTCTTTTACCACACCTGCAAGATCTCCAGACTTTAAGTTATCCGCGCCGTTTTGCTCCCCTTGGCCATGGGCAATTGATCCGACAGAGCGCAACTTGAGCGGAACGTGCATTAACACTTCGTCGGCACTTCTGACACCAGTTTCTCCACAAGAAAACATGTATGCCACAGTAATTCTCCAAAGCGCAGGATCAGCATGAAGATACTGTGCATAACTGAGCACATAAAAATCTCTGACACTGAGACCTGAGCTGCAGAAGGTATAAGCACTGTTATTCCCAATAAAAGACCTTAACATACTCTTCATTTGCATCTTTTTCGATTAAAGATAATGCTTGCATTAAATCTGCCATATGCGCAGCAAGCCATGGGTCGAGTTGGGCCGCATGGGACAATGCTTTGGCAGGGTCACCGCTGAACAGCGCTGCATGTACCATATCCTCCAAATTCGTCGGATCTTGGGGCATGTCATCAAGGACCTGAGAGGCGACCTCACTTTTAAGGATGTCAGCATAAACTCGATCTTGAAAGAGAGTAACGTACGGTAAATCCTGTCTTCGTAGTCTTGCATCAGCAAATACGCCCCACGAAACAGAAATTTCTCTCCAGTCTGCGCCAAGATCTTCGCAGACCCTACGAATGACTTCGTTGCGTCCTTCTAGTATACCAACAATGTCACTCAAACGATCCCACCAATTCTCGATCCCATCATGCCGATCAGATTCAGAGACACTGTCTAGTTCAATTCGCAGAGCTTTCACCTTATCCTTCCATCGGTGAGAAGCATATGCAAAATCACGCTCCGCCTCAAAAGACTGAAGGTGAGGCTGAGATTGAACCAATGGGGACAACCGTTGAGCGAGCTGGCGAAGGTTGTCGGACGGGTGAGTTGATAGTGTTGCGAGGAAGAAGGTTGCAGCTTTGGAAAGACCCCTCAAAGTCACCCTGTACGACGTTAGCTTGTTGAGTATCATGAAAATAGGATCCTACCTGACAAGATACGGCCAGAATGTCTCGTCTTCCCAAGGGCGATCTAGACCCGATAGGTGATCACCCTCCTCCGTGGAAGGTTCGATGAAGTGGACGTTCAACCACTCCATTAAATCGTCACCTACTGGTGCGTCTTCGTACCCGTACTCGGGTACGTATAAAACAGCAAATAGGGCGAGGCACGTGTATAAGCTGCGATAATGATCACCGGAAAATTGGGAGGAGCCCTGAGACTGAACAGACGTTTGCTATCTTCCGATCAACACCTCATGGTGAGACAACATGCAAATACTCACCGAGGTGTGTATCCAGCACTCTCGGGTGAAATTGACATAATCCAGGGTTAGCTTTCTGATCACATTATGAGTTTCTTGACTGTGTAACCTAATGTGGCATAGGATTAGTGTATATGACAAATAAGTCACGAATCCTAGTACCATTCCTGTCCTCGGCTTTGAGCCGTGTTGGTCAAGTTTTGTAACGCAGCAAATATTATGGATGTATCTCCGATGAACTATCCAAAGATGAACGCGTGAGACATAGTATAGACCGTAAGGACACACCAATCGTCTTTCAGATGATGGCGAAGTTTCACTGCTCGCGAAGAATATGGGCTGCTCTTCCACACCACTGGCTTTTATGCTCGGGGCATCTTTCTAACACAAATTATGAATTGGTATCTCATTGCAGCAATTTGACGGCGTGAAACCTACTCGGGCAGATGGAAATACAGCGTACGACTGGTTCAAAGGTGATTGAGCAGATAAAAGTGTCTTTCCTGACTGGATGAACTGTTCGGCGTGTCCAACTTGAATAAGAGGAGGAAAGAGGTTGAGGTGGTGATCGATGGAGCTCATCGGATTTTGACGAGTGACACTTGCAAATAAGTATATAAGAGCTCCCTGCTCTTCTGCACTATTACGTGTGAATATGGAGCGAAGTCCGGGACGATCTAGTAGCTTGAAAGTTCGAGGGTGGTTGGTCTCAGGTTGGACTTCGATGATATTGATTACATGAGCTCCCTCATTCGGATTGGGACACTAATATTATCATATAAATATCAGGTCAAATAAGCGCAAATATCGGCTACGTGGGGGCTAATAGGCAAATATCTACCGCAGAAATTGGAAACACAATTGACAGCGCGCCGCTGCTGCATTCGGCACTCTAAACTTAAGAAACAAAAGAGTGTCGAAGGAAGATTTGATTGGCATCAATGCATTGATCAGGTGTGGTGCTGATCCCGCAGACTGCTGATCACAGGCTTCCAAAAATGATTTATTCCATCTTATGTGGATGACTTTGCATAGGTAAAATAATCAGTATTTCAACCTTTTCAGAATCATGGGAAATTGACTGTATTTTTAATTTAACCGCAAGTTGATTCAATAGATTCTTATTGTCGGAATAAACTCATCGTCTTGTAAAAAATACGATGCACACTATAGGCGACGGAGAAGCGCTGGTAGCAGCACTTGGAAGGCTAGTGGCAGGAACGAGAAGACGGATAGAAGGTTTGCAGGCTTTTTTGCAGCTGCACCGCGAAAGAGATTACGTCAGAGCGTACTAGCTAAAAATGGGAAAGTCGCTAAGTTATTGTGGTTATGTAAAAGTGAAACAATTCTAGAAAATCTAAAGCACGAAAATAGATTAAGGTTTATAAGAGGGGTGCAAAATATGTTGAATTGCAAATGCGAGACTTGTCTCCTACAAAAATAATATTTATTATATTACCAGCCTACGGAAAGTGGTAATGGGAGAGGCCCCTAAAGCGGAAGCTTAAACTTAAGGTTCACTCTTATATGTAATATAATATTGTTAGCATAAACTCAGCTTATTAATTAACTGCTAAAAATTTTAGGCAGCGTCTTATTACGAATACCCAACAGTTTCGTCATTCAATGACGGTCTCGACCTCCCCTCGATAAACTTACAGCTTATGCCTGAGCGCAATGCACTAGATCAGCATACATCATACCCCCAGTACTAGCATGCGTTAAATTGATATGGCACTGGCTGCAGCCTGCATGACCTCGACATTTTATTAGGCACATCAAGCTAAAGCGTTTTGCAGGAGGGCGCGTTACGACGACCTAATGCAGCTTGGGCCTTTTCAATCGGCGTTTATTCGAAGGTATGCCCACACCCTTGATGTCGTGCTCATTTCCGCGAGCATCTACGGCCACCTTAATCCGAGCTCGGAAATTTTCCGTGGTCTTGGTTCAGCGGTAACCTGACACATCCTGGTTCTCGAAACCTTAGGATAAAAAGATAAGGCCAGGGAAAGAAAATTCAAGGTGAGTATGGCTGTCTAATTCTTTTTTTTTGAAAGAGATGAGAGTACCTTTCGTGGACGGGGCACAGTAGCTTTCAAGACCGCTACTGAGTGACTGACGCATTCACGGCAGTTTAACCTGGTGGTTGCTCCCCGTTTGCAGAAAGGCCGCGACACAACGCCATATATCTCAGGACATAATTAGCGAGTTACGTGCCGTGATACCCAGATTTTGAGAAACCTGTGCGATAGCACCGATGGTCGATGTTACCACATTGGGCAAAGGGCTTCATCTTTCCTTCAATCTCGATTGACCCAGTTTCAGCCCTCCAGCTCAGGAGGGCCAAGGTTTTGGCAAAGTGATGGCACCCTGTACATCCGTGAGAGTGGCCCTGTGGCCACCTCATGTAGATGGCTGATCGAAGACCCAATGCTATCTATCGAAGCTTCTCGACAGATCAGAACATCGAGGCGTATTCTTGCCTTCGTTTTCGGGCATTCCATTTTAGCAGTTCCACGGTGATCGCAGATAGGCAAGCTACGAACCGGTTTGGATGACATCCAGCCTGATCGTGGACTCCGTAATCAGCTTGAAATGCTCATGAGGCTCTCGTTGAATATCCAATCGTATCTGTGGTTTGTTGTGAATCGATGTTTTTCTCCATACAATATTCAGGGACCGTGGACGGTTTAAGAGAGAAGCTGAGGGGATTGTTTTAGTGGCCGCAGTTCTTAAGTTCTAGACTTACTAGAACGTCATTTCTCAACCATACTTTTCTGTTCTTGATTTTTCACAACAGAGGCACGCAAGTCACCAGCCATCAGGAGCGGAACTGACGGTCCATAAAACATATAGATCGTGAATTGATAGGGCTAAGTCGTTAGCGTGTTGAGGTCCGAGCTTGCAGGTTCAGTGGCGTGAATGAGCGTTTTGATCTCCGAGGTGGAGCCATTGGCGCAAAAATCAGGTGACATTCCCCTTGTTTCCACTGATCACATGTGCTGTTCCTCGAGTCCTGGGCATGCCATCGCCCTATGGTAGTACACATAATTCAGTAGCGATTATTGGACAAACATTCCTTTTCATAGGTTATTTGGCATGTCTGATTCCCTTCGCGACGAAAAATAATTTTAGCCTGAGGCAACGTCCACGTACCACATTCGACCGGTCCATATCTTGCACGACCCACATTCGACCGGTCCATGTCTTGCACGACCCACTAGCACGACTTCACGACCAGGAAAAAATCTCCTGATCCAGAAAAAAAAAGTCATAATACGACCTTGCCGCAGAGGATGAAGAAATATCACAAGGGCTGCCGCTCCTCGCTTACACGAAGTGTACCTTTGTTGGCACTAGGCACATCACCGCACTAGGCACCGCTTGCGTTTGGAATGTGTTGATCCAATTGTCTGTCTCGCCTTCAATGTCAAGCCAGTCATACTTATTTCACAGGACGACGAGTTGCACTCAATACGATTTGGTACGGTGTTTAGGGAATGGGGAGCAGGTCATCCTAGTTTGTCTGATGCGGCCCCCAGATTGGTGAGCAGAATCTGATTGGCTTTGAAGTCTCTGCGGTACCGAAGGATTATATCCAGTCATCTGAGAATAGGAACACACCAGTACGCCATCTACACGCCTCATCGTCTACATTCGTCCTGAGATGCAGCTGGCATAGAAGGCACTCCAACCAGGGTACCTATTCCTTGAACATCACTGCTCATGTCACTCCGGTGCGCCGATGGCAGAGAAAAGGCACGTTCCACACTTAAGGAATCGGTACATCATGTATGCAATGGCAAGCTCTTACCTTCGAATGTACAACGCTCATCGTTCTGAGGATTACAGGTTACAGAAGTCGAGGTTACTGGGGAAAGGGCGGTTCCGTTCCGCTAGTCGAGAAGAATCATGTCTCACTATTGGGTGCGGGTCGTAACAAGACTGGCCATATCGACACCGCAAGGCACGTGAGGCATCAAAAGATTGTGATGTTGCATTCCCAATGAGTCCAGCCCATGGTCCTAAAAGTGGGATAGTAAGTTTTGCGGCTGTGTTTGGACTCCTGGTAGGTCAATAGTTACATGTTCCACATTGTTGCAAGTTGTCATCTAAAACATATATCCAGCCAAAGTGACTTCATTGGAGTCAAATGACATCAAGTATTAAATCCTCCGATACCTCTGACACTACTCGATACATCGAACCATCGGAGACGAACTTTCCAACCTGCAGTGATGGAAAGTAACAGCGTCTCCTGCGAAACCGAATTTCATACCATGCAGTACCGTGGCTTTGCTGCTATATATGATTGTTATCTCACATTCATGACGCGTGTCGTTTCCCCCTGCAACGTAGCATATAGGTTGCTTGGTTCTTTGGGGTAGCATGCAAATCGGATTTGGTCTTCCTCCTCTCGATGTCAAGGCAAATCAGCACCACAGAGATGGCAACTCCAGTGAAGCTTCGTTCAGCTCACCAGCGTTATCCGGTTTTATCTTCGATGAGCTGCCCTCTGTGCCGCCACTTTGGGCGCCCGCGTTGGCCAGTAACGTACGGTCTTGAAAGTACTCGGGTATTGGATCGAGGAACGTGCTGAAAAGACATCGCGATGCATCATACATGGTGGGCTTGGTGAAGTGAACTTCACATTCATGACCTCCACCAGTCAGGAACTCCCATTTCACTGGAGAAGATTGACTCACTCCGATTCTGTGAATTTCTATCTCCGCGACCCACTGCAAGATGCTGGACATTCTTCTACCAGATGCGTATCCCCAACTTGGCGGAAGTTTGTTTAGAGACCTTTAATGGCGATCTATTGTTTTACAGCACATGTGAACCACATTCGGACACGACGCCAAGGTCTAGGTGCGTGAAAAAAAAGGAACGGCCCACTGGCTAACATGCCACAACATTCTTTTAATCATCTATGTACCCTGACGCTCCCATCATCACATTCATGCATACGAATCAAGTTTCCTGTCACCGCTATCAAGGGCATAGTTCAGGGACCTAGGACCTGTGACTAGTGGATTTTTGTCGAGGACCCCCAGTCTGTTCCGGTTAGCCAGGCCCAACGCATGTTTTTTGTCAGTCGACTTTTCTCTTTTTGTTGTTTTCGACTCCAATCTATGCCCATTAGGGCATTGTACGCAACGTTGGACAGTACGACCTTTCTCTTACCATCGTGTCTCAAGTCAAAGATTTAACCCTCTAGTTTTCCACTCGTGACCCTTTCTTCAGCTCGGTCGAGGATCCTGGATCAATATTTAGTCCGGATTCTTTGAGTAAATGGTCATTCGTAGAGTTTTTCGAGATGGGGAGCCGGCGTTCTTGGGAAAACCATGGATATCCTATTTGTAGGAATTCGTCGTCAGCAGCCGCGTCTCCAGAGATTGCACGCCAGCGAATTGAAGGAGTAATTTGGGAGCATCGTGGATTTTTTTCGGTTTGATTGGTAAGCCCACATTTTTCTCTTATATATTGTATGGCAGCGCTGTAGTAGCCTACGTCCAGGTTACCAGTGCAGCATGGTGTGACACACGGACATGTGATGCACACGGGTCGTTCGAAGAGCAGATGGTTGGAGCACGAGTATCATCGTAGTTCGCTTTCTGTTTCGCTTCTTCCCCAATTCGTCCGTGGAGCGAATTGATGTTGATGACAGGCATGACAAACCAGTTCCCTCATCGAGAATAAAGTACTGGCTTGCACAAGCTAAATTGCGCCCTGTGTAGACCTAGAACCCTCTAGTCACTCGCTGCGTCACCGATATCACTCGGTGACGTACTAGGGCTGACGACGCTCAAAGCTTATGAAAATGCTGGGCTAGAATGTGGAGTTAAAAATTGACTGGAGCTGCGAACGAAGAAGGGGAGAGCGAATCACTTTGCCCTGCATACCCTCCATCACGACATACGGCAGTGCCGTCGACGAATACTAGTAAGGTCCTGCATTGTGCTGTATCTAGGCCGAAGTGCAACTCACCGTACATTGAAGGCTGCCACCCAGCGTGCCATCTGAAAAGAGCTGAGCGCCCGAAGCATTTTTGTCCTGCGTCACCACAAGAGGCTGCAACACGGCTCGGCGACGTATCCCCTTCCCAAGCCAAGCAGTGGTCTTCACAATCGATGGCGCGAACCAAGCACCAACTCCATAGTTACATTTTCAGGTGCAAGGCCACCCAAATTAAAGCCTTGTGCCAACGTGCATACTGGAACGGGCACGGACTGCTAGGGGAACCAAGGCCAGACCTCTATGGCGGGAGGCTACGGCTCTGTCTATCGAGGACAGACTACGACACACGCGAGGACTACCGACTACGAGCCAGGACTCCTGCCACCGCGCCAGGACCCCTGCCACTCCCGTCCTGTCCTGCCAGAGCGCCCCCCTACATATGCCACCCCTCCAAATGCAACCGTCCGCGGTTGCACAACGAAAGACGAACGTGCGGGAGTGCGGAAACCTGCGCCAGACCACCACCCTGGTACACCTCCCCCCTCTCCAAATGCAACCGTCCGCGGTTGTACCACGAACGACGAATGTGTGGCCGCAGTCCGAAAATGACGAGAATGCGGCGGCTGAACGAGACGGAGAGGTTTTTGACACCGGCAAGTAGGACAATGTGGTGTACTAGTAGCATGGTGGGAAAAATGATATGGCGAGTTGTCGAAGAATGTTGGATAGCGTCTCAAGTGTGAGTGATGTGGGAGTACTGCAAATACTGTGTGAGGGAGTTGAACATGAGTCCGCAAACGACGACGCCGGTACTGAAGACTGGACCATGGGTTGCGACAGGAAGTGCGAAGGGCCGAAAAATCGCGCGAAGGTCGAGTCTGAGCAACTGTGTAGCACACATCATCTGCCCAAGTGGGCGGGGCAGTATGAAGGTTAGTGTTGGTGATTGGCGAAGACGGTAGATAGGATGGCAACAGTACAGACGAACTCCATGCCTTCAACTGCGCAATGTCAGCGTCTCGACGATTCCTATCTTCCAACTTCTCACGACTCCGCTGGAGCTTGATGCTGGGAACTCGTAGCACATCTTCAACGAACTCGTCCCATGTTGAGTAACTGCATGTTAGGTGATCCTTGAGGAGGTCGGGGATGCCCTCGAGCACATCCTCAATCAAATCTCCTTTTAAATCTCCCATACCCAAAGCAAATTGCGAGATCTCAGTTGCCCATACAACATGCGCAAAGTTGCCGTTGGGCGCCAATGCTCCAATATCACCCTCTTTCAGCGCATGCGCAGCCACGCGCTCTCTCTGCTGCGCACGAGATAACTTGGGCGGTTTCAGAAGTGGCCACCGTTTGAAAAAAGCTATCGTGAGTGCCGCAAATGTGGCAGTTTGGACTGAGTTGAGTGACTGGAACCACTGGTCTGCCATTTGTCCGGGCACGAGTTGCATAGAGAAGCGCCGGACACGCTGAGTGTCGGTCCATGTTGTTGGAAGGGAGAGCTGGAATTCCGTGAACCACGTAGACGGTTCCTCATTGCCGCTATAGTCACCATAGAAGAGCGGGACAGGTTCTATAGACATGAATTTGAAATTCGGGGACCAGAAACCAAGAGAAGTAGAAAAGTAGACCGGAGCAAAAAATGTGAAAATGCGAAAACCAGGACTCAGATCTCAGATGTCAAGCACGGGGAACGAAGACCACTCTCATCACCAGATGGAGACGCCAGCCTAGCGCTCTGAAGAGGACAGGAACCCAAGATGCTTGTCTTGTCTAAGCCACGCGCGTCCTAACTACATGCTACTCTCGGACCCCGAACACCCGAGACCCCTGACACCAGCTCTGCCTGCGCTACCTGCTCTCTCTGACCTAACACCTGCTCCCGCCGGCTAACCCCTCACAGCGCTCCCACTACAATACACTCACCCCTTTACGCTTTCACTACTCAGGGCAATCCATACTAACCGAAGCACTAACCGCTTAACGTCGCGCATGCACCGAACTTTATGTTCACCATGCCCAGCTGCTGTGTGTACTATGTCTCTAGACATAGGTAGCAAGGCGAGGCAGAGCGAGGCAGCCCTTGGCATCGCTATTTTCGGAATATTCTGCTGCGCAACAGTTGTGTTATTACCAACACGTTTTCCACGATAACGTATCTTACTGGGCTGTTCTAATTTATCAACCGGTATGACTGCGCCACAAACTGGTCTACAATCAATTGTATTGACGTTTGGTTCAGGGTCGAATGTAATATGCCTGCAAGAGGTGTGCTTCTAATCATTTACGCTCCAACGAGCCTCGCCGAAAGCATTGACAGAATGCGATTAATACATACAACCGTCACGCCGGATAAGAAGACGCAATATCAATCACTTACTTCCATGACGGTTCTCTTCCTCATGCATTATGGCTGCTGTCGTCCATATCAGGTGTGTAAGTGCGTCGCGAATGCAAGCTGCCAGAAGGCATCATTATGCCTGGTCCTCATTTTGATCAGCAATGCTTACACGTTCCGTGTTCGGGTATCAACTTCGTTCAGGACATTCACTGCTTTCTAGCCTTATGCGACGAATGCACGACGCGCCACAGTGCCTTTATGACCAGACATTCGAGTCTATGCTTGAATCATTCCCCACCATCCACGTCGAGTGGTACCCTCAGGACGGCTGATCCGGAGTCCGACAAGCATAGGGCTCATCTCAGGCTGTGCGGAAGTGCGAATACCGTTTTACCAATGAAAAGTGAAATGTTATCGTGTCTGTCATCGAGGCGTCTTCATCATAACCCCAACGAACCGGCCACCAAGCTCCACTGGCCAGGTGGGTCGTGCCAGAGTGACCCTGGTATGCTCAATGTGGTGCATGAGATTTCACAGCACAAGCCACAGGGGGATGGTCACGTCCAAGAGATGATCTGGCTCCATCAAGTTGAAGAGACATGCACAGCAAAACTCAGAAGAAGGCTAGAGATGGACGATTCTGTAGGATGCAAACGCATCTTGAACATCCACGTATCTTGGAAATTTCAGCCGGTCACGAAGCTGAGCGGGAAAGAGTTTAAGCGTGTGTGGTGGATGATGATAATCTGTAGGTGTCCTCCCTTATTGCGCTCATCATTGTCTATTGACCGCGAAAATAGACCATCGTATCCTCTGGATCACCGGCGTTCGTCAGTATGACGTTAACCCGAGTAATCTCATGGTTTACCGGACCCAGAGCGGTTTGGTGATGGGTGCCATCAACGACTGCGACTTGTCATCACCTGAAAATGGGTCCGGTGGCCACGAGCGCATAGGAATGATACCATTCATGGCGATGGACCTTCTCACAAAGAAAACCATCGAGGACAAAGCAGAGCCCCTGTATCCGCACATTGCTGAATCATTCATCTGGGTCCTCATCTTGGTCTGTCTTCAGTATGAGGACGGAAAGCTCCTGAACAAGGACAGACCACTGGATTGCCGGCTCATAGGGGATGCTTTGGGTTGCCTGAAGATTAAACGCGACTGCTTAAAGTTGGCAATGGAAACCCGAGTAGAAACCCCTCCGCCGCACCATTTTTCCTCGGAGCTCAATCTATTTCTCCTTACCTTAATCGCCTCATTTTACGTGGAGGGTCGCGATCTCGTATTGGAAGGTGAATGTATGTTTCGTACATGGTTCGACGCGCAGCTACCATCATCAGTACGATATATTATCCACTCGCCAAGAAGCTCGAAATAGATATCCCCTTGACCCCGCACCCTTCGAATGTACGCGCTACGTGGTACTACTCCACCCTCTAAATTATGGTTTGTATCCATCTTATAGCATACGACACCCTGTTGGTGACAGGTGTAGTTATTATATTTTTGTTGTCTTGCTGTTAGAGCGAAGACTGAATTATTGGTGGGCCAGATAACCAATTAGAGACGTCCTCTGCCTCACCTCCATCCTCGCATACTACCGCACTATGAGCCAGACATCCTCTTCAATTTGTCACTAACAAGTTACAATACGTGTCCACTATCTCAGCAGAATCGGCTGCGGCTTTACGCACACCCATCTCACTCAGTTTCTCAACACTCCCCGCCGCATGACATATTTGTTCTCCCGGCTATCACGATTGAAAGGCCTTCTTCCTCATGCTCTCCCACTGACTTCCTGCACATTGCCGCTTCGATCTTACGGTATACCCTAACTTGATTTCTTACAACTCATACATAGGACAGACCAATAGTAGCAATGCGGATGAGACTAGGTCTATCTCGAGCAAGTACTCCCCTCCGCTATCTGGATATATCTTCCATGTTGGTATTCCCTGATGTGGCTGCAAAATACATCCAGGAATACTAAAATACGGACCAGTCGTTGAACGTTGAAGGCACATACATCTATCTATCTACCTGCAACGTATATACGTATAACCGCCGTCCGCCACGTCATGCTGTGTTGTTGCTCACCACTATGGCGACCTGCTTCATTTCACGGTGTTGTTGGTCTTCAGAACGCGAAGCAGATATCAGATTGACAAAAGAATTATGACGCTTTCATCGCGACTCCAGAACTGGGAGATGTTCGAATCAATGTGTTCACATTTGGTGCGAATACCGCGTCTGCGGAAAACTGAATCTATTTATTGGATGCACGGACCACTATTGATCCTACTTTGATGACGAAGGAGCGTTATCGAGAGTAAGAACGCGAAGAGACTGGTTGTGCTTATTTTCAGAGGCGAACGAAGAACAAGACTGTACGAATATTGTATTTCCTGACTTGTACTGTAAATACCGTTTGAATGGCACCTACGCCTTCGTAACTCCATGATTGATGAGGCCTTGAGGCCAAGGGCCGGCAGCCGACCGAAGGCGAGTCCTTGTATAGTATGACACGCACAAAGGATCCATAAAAACCACTTAGATCCCTAATCTTCGAGGAAAAACATGCATATACAATATTTCTATCGTCCTGACGTTTCATCAAGTCTCGAACAGAAGCCATATCTTTGAGCTGCGCAATGATATCACAATCTGACGCGACCCTCTTGTATTCTCTGCCGCACTAGCAAATGTGCGCCGAAAGGCTGCCCAAGGCGACTAAGGAACCGCAATACTCGCGATTCTACATCCCTGTATTGCAAGGGAACGGCTAGGTGAGTCCTCTGACGCAGAAGTCCAATAATCCCCCTCGTTCTCCGTGTCGTCCCCAACGTCAGGCAGATCTGCAAAGTCAGGTAACTCCGATCCCAGGGACGGACAGACACAAAAGTTTGCTGAGTGGACATTGTCCACGAGAACTGAACAATCGGCTCTTTGGTGGTGATCACAGGTCACGAAGCACGTCTGCCTTGACTTCACATCGAGTCTCCTGGGATGGATTGTAGCTCAGAGTGACTTCTGTAACACGGAATGCCGTGCAAGGCAGATGCAGTCTGCAGTAAGATGGAAGAGTACGTGAAGGAATGGCGTGAGAAGAAATATATACCGGAAGACAGCTATTGGACTCGGAAGGTTATCTGACCCAGTCGAGGATAGTGATGTCGCCCGAGCGAGCCACAATCTCCTGCAGGAGCCGCCCGAGCGCGTTCCGCTTCTTCTCGCTGTATATTGCAGGTAGCGGAAACCGAAGATACCAAACAATGAGTACGCGATGTCTTCTTGCAATTTAGTGATGCGAGATGACTCCCATTGAAGTCTCTGTCGGGCATTGTTCATCCCTGGACGAAAGCAGATTAGGGCTCGTGCATCTATGCCCGTCGCATCTTCCAACTCCTTAATGATTGCAGGGAACTCCTTGTGGTTAGGAGAGTGATCGTCCAGATATACGATGCTTCTGATAAAAGATAAGAACTTTCGGAGCGACGAATTCTTTATCCTCGCTTGTTCCAAACACTCTTCGCCAGTGCACCGGGCTGGGATGAAGGAGGGACATCGCATAGATAGACATGATGGTAAGCGCTGGAAGGCGGTACCAGACGAACATGGAGTCTAGAAAATGATGTTCCGAGCTATTCTGACATACGTTAGCTATGAAAAAGTGAATGCCCATTGCGCAGGCCCTCCCGAAGCCAATGCCAAAGTATCAAATTCGTTCTGCAGAGGTGCTGTGTTTGATCCTTGTACTGACTTATCGGAGAGCAAGTCCAACAGATGAGGCGAATTAAGATGATTATCTTGACTGTCAACGAAAATCCGTCACTGCCCTGGTAAAGTGGGTCGTGTTCGGATACTCTTCCTCGTCCAACGACCATCATCATCAGGTGCTGAATCCGAATCTTCTTGAGTTTGTGCGATGTCGGCATCACGCTTCCTTTTTCGAGTGCGGTCATCGATGTTAACCTCCCAATGTGAACTCGTCAGTTCTCGTGTTGGCATCTTGTTTTACAACATATAGTGAGTGAGATAGGGCCCATTGGCGAAATTGAACGTGACTAACTAGGGAAGAACTCTTTTGCGAGGTGCACAATGTGGAATTGAGCCAAGTGATCGTTGATGCATCATGCCGTCCGTTCGTCAGCTATCGAGTGAACAGTAATGTCGAAGAGCTTAACAGCAAAGTACTGACAACTAAAAATCAAAAGACATGAACAACATGCGGAGGGATTGCATACTGCAATAATTCCAGCGTTGCTATGGTCCAGGAACTTTGCGCCAATCAAGCGCCAATACTTGACTACATTGGCAGCTACCAGCCTACATGATTGGGGGTGGTGCTGCTGACATAAACTGATTTTACATACACGTGACTATGCGCGTCGCGTTTATTTCGTGGCAGTGCTGATTTAACTGGTATAGCAGAGTATAAATACAGCATGCCAACTGCCCGCAAGATGTGCCTCGATTTTATCGTATTACTTTCTTCACTACTCGTTCTCAACTTTCACTCGCCTTACAATATGATTTCCGCTATCTTCGACGGTGCTCATATCACCGTCGCTGGGTGCCTCGGAGGATTTTTTTTCAAACACACCGTGGTGGATCGGACGTCGAAGGCCATCAAAGAAGCGGAGAACATCACCGCTGGCCTGGTCATATTCGAATTCTGTATCTCTGTCGCAGTACTAGTTCTAGCTTCCAACGAGACCGCCCGGATACTCCTCAGTGAAGATGGTCAACCCCCTCCGAAGCACAATTTAGTCGAGCTCAACGCGCCTCTCATTTGCAACAAAGTGTCCGATTTTTCTACTGCAGCAGACTTAATCTTATCGAATCCAATCGCAACCGAACCTTGCAGCACTCTGCCAGACCTAATAATTTCACTGAATCCAATTGCAGATGACTCTTACTGTACACCGCCATCTACTGCGTGTTCCACTTTATGCGGCACGCCGATACTGCCAACTCCGCTGGTTCAGAACACCAAGCGCCTCTCAATCGATTCCGACACGATTCTCATCGACCATGGTGACGACTTCATGAAGGACTTTTCTGGCGTGGACCTTGAGGAAAGCAATACTCTTACCGGTATCTACTTCGCAGATCATAGACTGCCTGTGACTTATGGACACGTCTTTGTTTTATCGATATGTACTCAGCAGATGTTGAACTGCACATTTCTTTTGTAACTTGTAGGCACGATGTGCCTTGTTTCTTTTTACAGTACGGGATTATTTTTCCATCTACAATTTATCTGTTAATAATATTTCATATTTTCGTATGTGTACGATGACAAGTATTACATAGATATCGGTATTTTGCAGTGTCTGATCTGAATCCGATTTTCTTCACTTGATGCGCTCTCTGAAAGACATTATTTTTGGACATGGATCGATAGCGCAAGCAAAATCTAGCAAAGAGACCAATTCATTATTATAGGGTAGACGCGTGAACTAAGTCAAGATCATGGTGGCTCATAGCTTCCTAGCGGACATTATTATGAGTGCATGGTCAAGATTTAATTCCTTATTCCCCATACCTTCATCAGGAATACATTCTCAGATGCGAGCTGGCAGCGAGGGCACCACCTGGAATAAACTAACATCCCCGTTTAGCAGCACAAATACAAATTCTCTGGGACTCGAATCGCTCGATGTCTGCACAAGAATTGATTATCGGGGTGAGGATTTTCATTTTCCGTGCTAAATGTCGACATGGCCATGAACCAATTTGTCGTGGTGAGCTCGAGTTTAGCTTCTTGGCTGTTGATTCATCTCCGTGCCATTCCATATATTTCGCAAGAAACGTTGTCATCGCTGGTCGCTCCACAATAAATTCGACGATTAGAGTGTAAGTCCATGATCATCACTTCAACTTGTATCATGCTTGAGCTCATCGCAGGTGGATCTGGAAAACTAGTTTCCTCAGGCCATCAAGATTTAATCTCATGATGATAAATCTGCCGGAACAAGTGTAAGATTTTCGGAGGTATAATTACAGTACCTCTAGTGTCCTGATATCCATCAAGTAGCTAATAGAAGCCATATCTTTAACCTGTGCAGTGATATCATGTTCGGATACAATCCTCTTGAATCCTCCGTCGCGCTAGCAAAAATGCACCAAAATGTTGTCTAAGGCGAACAGTCAATCGCAATGCTCGCGAGTGAGAATCTGCATAAATTAGCTCAGTTTGTGCAAGGGGTGAATTGTGTGATGGAGATTCGGTACTACGTGCATCGTCCGCAGGGTCATACAACCCAAGAAGATCGCGACTCCATGAACGGACAAGTAAAATCGTCTGCTAGGCAGGCCGTGACCGTGCCGGCGAGAACGGGACGTTTGTCTTCTGTGGTGTCATTAAGCCTGTCTGACTTGACTGCATACACATAAGTGTCCTGGTCTCGACTGGGTCTCAGCCTGGCTTGTGTAACAGGGAATACGATGCACAGTATATGCAACCGGTGATGAGCAGAACGGTCACAAGTTCCATTTTGTGTGAGCCTTGAAGGATGCGACGCGAAGTTCGAGTCTCGTACCTGGATTATAAATTTCGATGTTGTTTTTAGTGGCAGAGGGCGAATATATCGAACACAAAAGACACGACGACCACACTTTATTGGATCTCCTTGCTGCTGCCAGGTTCTGGTGTTCCACAGTTATGTCGTTACGTCACATGAATCAGTGCAGCTAGCACTGTTGCGTCAGGAGGAATGTTCAGCGAGTAGATCCAATTGGAGTGGGCTTAGATTTTGGTGAGAGTTTTTCCGTGCTAGATTTTGACCTCTCCGCCTTTCCACAACTCCGAGTCACTGCGATGCCCTTCCATTTCTTTCAACACAACACCTGTCTTCGAGTCCCATAGGCTATAGCCGAAGCATCTTGTCTTATGACCCCGTAATCATCCGTTGTTTATCAGGGAAAACTGCGACAACATTTACGCGTTCTTCATGGCCCCTGAACTTTCGCCGGGGCCTGGTGATTGGAATGAGCTTCGGCATTTTACTGGAGGTTGATGGTGTTGAGCACGGTCCAGGTGGACTTTGGAGGGATCGTGGGTATCTGTCTGCAGAGGTGCGTGTATTTTGCAGTTTAAATATGCGTCGCTACATTCACATGTCTCATTTCAATAGACTTCCAAGACACCTGAGGCCGTTCGCCTCCACGCCTCCATCACCGTTACCGCAAGAATGCTCCCTATTATCATACCCGCCGATAGTATGCCCTCCCAATGCCTCAGTGTATACATGTGTTCCCACTCTTGTTTTCCAAGCTTCCAGAATGTAACCCATCGTATCCAATCGAGCAATCCGTGCTTCCCAGCGCGTGAATCTGACTATCTGTTCTGCATAATATCGCCGCGTCTTATCCCTCCGACTCCGAAGACTTGTTTGTGCACCGGATGCAGGCGAAGTTCTCCCTTCTGGCGTCTCAAACTTGAAATTCGTCACCAATTCTATCACGGAGGGGCGCTTCTCTTCGAGCGCAGCTTTGTTGTAGCAATATTGCAACGAGGCCTTATTGTACCCCAGCGCTTGGGCAGTTCGGTATGGGGATGCTGAAGATATACTTCAAGCTCACTCGTACGGTCGTGATCGCGTTAGGTTTTGACGAAGAAATTAGCGCATTGCTAGTAGTCTCTTTGAGTCAACTTCTGCATGGCTCAAACATCTGAAGGGTGTGTCTTCCCAAAGATACCAAAATAATGGAGACAATGGGTTCTCGCCATTACCACGCGCATCCAACCACTAGGAACAACATCACGTCTCTCTTGTCCTCTTACCTGAAATGGGGGAGTGCCTCCACAACGGTGGCATCTAGATGATCTAACCGAGGACGGAGGTCACAGAGATCACAAGGTGCATGTCAGCATCCACCACAGCCGTACGGGTCTACACATCAGCCGGGTCATGGAGAGCACTGATAGTGGGGACGACTGACGGATCTTCCAGCTCTGATGAGTCCTACACAGCTGTGGGCGCTACTACACAGTTGATGTGACCGCGGGGTAGTTTGTGTTGTGTATCACTTTGGGTTAGGAGATGGCGAGGATCAACGGGGCCGCAAAGATGGGAGGTGACGCTGGAGCTTGAGGCCCCAAAGTGGGTACATGCGTCGAACGTATCAATATGGTGAGTCACTGCTTGATCTTGACTTCACATTGTGCTCCGTGTCAGTGGTTGATGCATCGATGGAGAACGAGATTGAGGGATGCTCTAAGGAGAAGGGTACTAGCGAGCGCGGGAGTTGATGCTTGTTAGAATTAACAAACATCAGCGATGCGCCGGGTTGGATAGACAGGAGACATCACTCGCCTCACCTTCATCCCAATCCACTGTTCCATACCGCCTTTGCCCGGTTACCCTAGGAGATGCGTGGGCATGCATGAAAGGTGGAGTTCAAACTCCACCGTACGCCCAGTTTACCAATTTGCGGAGTGACTTGGTATTTCATGGACGCGTTGCGTCAAAAACCGAAGTGGCATAGCTCCGTGTTTTGCAAGTATTATATCAAAAGGCTTGCGTAGTTTGGAAACGATATTTGAAGTGCGCTGCATTTCACTAAGTTTCGAACGTCTTCCATCTCGAATCCATAAGATAAGGAAATATATGATTATAATGATACATATACAATACAACAAGCTGTGATGAAGTCCTCAAGCCTCTATGCCCCGAAACCGTACAGAGTCCGCCCTGAGCGCTTCAGAGCGTAAACAACATCAAGGGCAGTGACAGTTTTCCGCTTTGCATGCTCAGTGTATGTTACCGAGTCACGGATGACCTATATACAACAAACCATCAGTATAAATACTTGAGTTCAACGAGTACGTGCACGCACGTTTTCAAGGAAGATCTTAAGGACACCACGGGTCTCCTCGTAGATAAGACCAGAGATACGCTTGACACCACCACGACGGGCAAGACGACGGATAGCAGGCTTTGTTATACCTAGGCGCACAGGATTAAACACAAAGACAAGACGAATAATTGTCAAATGACTCACCCTGAATGTTGTCACGAAGAATCTTGCGATGACGCTTGGCACCACCCTTTCCGAGACCCTTCAAGATATGTCAGACTGGAATCAGAAAACAGACCGACTCTGGGGCTCACCTTGCCACCCTTTCCACGGCCAGACATTGTATTGAGTTGAAAGTAAAGTGTTGTGAAGTGTGTGAGTTTACTGGTGCTGTGAGGCGGAAGATACAGGAGTACCACAATCAACTGCGAACTGTTATATACCGAGGCGCGTGGCTGTGTTGAATTACTACATCCGGAATGTTGATTGGAACACGTGATGTGACGCGACGCGTCTGTATATAGGACACGGCAGAGGCAGATGCCCTTTCCCACACCAATATCCACATATCGATTCTTTGTGCAATTATCCTTTCTCATTAAACAATGGCTCGCACTAAGCAAACTGCTCGCAAGTCTACTGGTGGTAAGTCACACTTTGGATCTACAGCATTGGACGAGAGCTCATTAGCTACCAGGCAAAGCCCCTCGTAAGCAATTGGCCGCCAAGTCTGCTGCCCGCAAGACTGCACAAGCAGTGTGTACAATCTTTTAACCATTTGGAGTCTTCTCACAATAATTATTTAGAGCACTGGTGGTGTCAAGAAGCCCCATCGTTTCCGTCCCGGTACCGTCGCTCTTCGTGAGATCCGTCGGTACCAGAAATCAACAGAGCTGCTCATCCGCAAGCTCCCCTTCCAACGACTTGTTCGTGAAATCGCACAGGATTTCAAGGTTGGTTGTTGTATATCTTAACTGTATTCGTGTCTGATCGCTTTTGCTAGACTGACCTGCGCTTCCAATCATCGGCTGTGATGGCTCTTCAAGAAGCTGCTGAAGCATACCTTGTCTCATTGTTCGAAGACACCAACTTGGCTGCTATCCACGCCAAGCGTGTTACTATTCAACCCAAAGATCTGGCTCTTGCACGGCGGTTACGTGGGGAGCGTTCATAGACCTGACATCTTGTTATTCGTATTTGTGGTGTACCTTATTGTATTTCTATATATTTTACCTTTGGCATCCCCATGTGTGCTTATTCGCAGCGTGACTGGCAACGTTGGCTTCTGAAGATATGATATTTGATGCGTCTCATCTGAAGATGGAGTCCCACAAGGTCACGGTGTGTTGAACCTGAACAAGTATATCAACTTGGATGCTTACACTATGCACCGAAGTACATTCATCTGAAAGGGATTGGTGAAGTCCACATTTTTCGGACAATGGAAGATACGGATATGAATATAAAAGACATCCACACGAGACACAATGAGACTCTGTGGACCCTTGGACAAGACTCCACACGTGACCACGCGACGCGATCCTATAAAGCAGTCTCACTTCAAAGACATTGTGCCCAGGACCATACTCCAACCAAGTGAGATCTAAACTCTTTATCAATACTGTACTCTTTCTATCAATGGCCCGCACCAAGCAAACTGCCCGCAAAAGCACAGGCGGTAAGTTGCCGTAACCTCTCCGGTTCACTGCCACCTATGCTCATTCACAACCAGGTAAGGCTCCTCGAAAGCAGCTCGCAGTGAAATCAGCGGGAAAAAAGGCTACCATACATGCACATGCGGTATGTTGTACCTTTCTTTCCAAACCCATTTAACCTCCTTCACTCAGGCAACCGGAGGCGTCAAGAAGCCACATCGTTTCCGTCCAGGCACGGTAGCCCTTCGCGAAATTCGCCGCTACCAAAAGTCGACGGAGTTGCTCATCCGCAAGCTTCCCTTCCAACGCCTTGTCCGCGAAATTGCACAAGACTTTAAGGTCAGGATTTACGTCAATGGAATCACATTGAATTTATTTGACATTTATGTTGCAGACCGACCTCCGGTTCCAATCATCGGCCGTAATGGCCTTGCAAGAAGCGGCTGAGGCGTACCTTGTATCGCTGTTTGAGGACACCAACTTGGCTGCTATCCATGCCAAACGTGTGACTATTCAACCGAAGGACCTTGCTCTTGCTAGGCGGCTGCGCGGTGAACGCTCTTAGAAGTTTTATTAAACACCCATCAATCCTCTTTCCTGCGGCATGGCTTGCTATATCTGTTTGTTCTTGACTTTGCATTTGAGAGTTTGGCTTAAAGTTTGTATTATTTCCTATAATGAGCAATAGAAATTAGACCTGTCTTCTTGCTCTTGTGTGATCCGACTTGGATTGTGTATGTTTTCCAGCCGTGCAGTTGCCAGTCTTTCAGGCAACATCGTTTCATCTATAAAGTGGCAGTTCTGACTCTACCTAAAGTCGTGACCATCACGCACCACTAGACAGCAGATAGGCAATCATTAATCAGCATCAAGAGCTCCAGCGCGCGCGCGAGTACCGGCAATGAGCAGCTTCAGGCACTGGAGCAAGCTCGTTTGTGTGCAATCAAGCTCGTTACCAGCCAGCACACGCGCATGCAGTGTTGTCTACTTTGTCCAATTCGTCCATGCCAAATGTTGGCCAATAAGCTTCCCTTCCCCTTCCAATGCCACGTTCGTCAGAGCGAAGTTCAAGCTTCGAGGT
Source organism: Suillus variegatus (assembly GCA_016647645.1). Classification (NCBI taxonomy): domain Eukaryota; kingdom Fungi; phylum Basidiomycota; class Agaricomycetes; order Boletales; family Suillaceae; genus Suillus; species Suillus variegatus. The sequence goes on from JABBWF010000091.1 coordinate 116,599, forward strand.
CAAGGCATATTTTGAAATCGGGCCCCACTGAATTTGCCTGACAAGTTTCTGTCGCAGATGGCCCTCTGGTTCCATTCTGACCGTGACTTGACCGTGATCCATGCTAAGCGTGTGTTTGAGTATCCAACTTGCGCGGCGACTGTGTGGCGAACGTTCATAGAGGAATCTCACTCATATTCGTTAATCTGAAGTATAATATATTGAGATTCTCACAGACCAATCACAGACCATGATGTGAGAACACACTTGCTGACTAAGTCACAAAGCTATCCTTCTCTTCCGAATTCCGATACAAGCACACTGACCTCTTCCCTACCTCTGTTGTAACTCGTGTGTGGTACATGACTTGCATATGAAACTCATGCTTCGCCCTGAATGGAGGCTTTGGCCGATCTCCACTTTTCTTGGTGTTACTGACCTCAAAACTGGCGTCACTGTTGTCCTATTGTTCGCAGTAAGCATCGTGGTCTTTTCCTTCGACCAATGTCGCGAATATAACTTACCTCGCAGCTCCTCAACAAAGTAGCAGGCGTTTACGGCTTGATTGCTGTCATGACCGGTGCAAATAGCAACTTTGCACAGCTCAGTTTGTATATATATTCAGTTCTCGGTCTCGTCGCCCTAAGCTGGGGACTGAAATCCGTCAAAGATGTTCGTTGCTCTAGCACAATACTCAATCAGCAACTGACATCGTCTTTGTTTGACAGGAGAACCCTCAGCACACACTCTATTTTGCGTACTTCTTCTTCCTCGACCACATCTTCTCAACAATTTGGACGGTATTCTTCTCCATTATCTGGTGGACTTATACCTCGCATGATGGGCAGCAAATCTCCAATTCACATGCACAGGAGGCCATACGACATGATGCACCAGTTGTAAACCACACTATGTCAGATGAGCAGCGGGCTCTGGAAGCGAATATTTTGTGGCACGAAGAGAAGGGCACTGCCATGGGCGTCATTATTATCAGCTGGCTTGCAAAGGTACATGGCCACCAATTTATTCACATCACTTCCTCAATTCCCAAACTACACAGATATATTTCGCACTTTTACTCTACTCATACGCCACACATCTCCGCAAGGGCTCGTACAACTCCATCCGACACTTGCGTTCGCATTCAAGCACCCCCGCCGGCTACGCCGCAGCACTGACCGAAGAGGAGGATGAAGTTGACGATTTTTACCTACCCTCAATACGAAAGAACCAGCCTTCACACCCTTCAAATGACTCTATATCACACCTTCCAAACGGCTCTACACCGTATTTCCCCAACGGCTCTGCTTCATACACCCCGAATGGCTCATCTTCCCATATTTCAAATGGCTCGATATCGCATCTGCCCGATTTTGTGAGCGCCCCAGGAAGACACGGGAGGAAGGCGAGCAGGGGCTCGTCAGGCAAGACCAATATACCCGGAAGGAAAAGTGAGGGGAGCAGGGAGGTTATCTTTGAAGATGATGGGTCGTAGACTCGTGGGTAATATACCATTTTTTGTGCTGTGTGGCAATCTATCAACGAGCATAATATTTACCATAAGATGGCTGGCAGTCCTCGGCGTTGATTCTCCATGAGTAAAGTGACAAGGGTGTCAATCACGTATTGACACTATCTTTAAAGGATTTTATTTTCTCGCTGGCAAGCCTTCGTGTTTAGCGCTGGAATCTTTGGTGGTTTAATGTTTCCGGATCGTGAATAACATGGTCTAGTACACATCTGAGTATCCAAAACCTGGGGTTTGATATAATTTAACTATATCAAAGTTCGTGAGCTCCACAACATCCATATCTCCGTTTACCAGAAGCAAAGCACGTCGAAGGACACCGTGTTACAATGTCAGCCTGTTCGCGACTTCTTTACCTCGGGACCCTCGTTCGGGACTCGACCTTGCATGGCACGCGATTCAGATTCCACATTTTCTTCCAAGAACCTTCTCTCAAAATCCCGCACCCATTTACCCCCCTCGGCTCCTTCAAACAGCCATACGTGGCTAAATCAAGATTCGATCAAGCAATGTACAGGGATCGCTATATAGTTTGACGACATACCTCTTGGCAACACGAGTGGGCTCTGGTTTGCCCATCATTTCACCTGAGGTGCGCTTTGCTGGTCTCGCTAGTGACGGAACCTCGAGGCGCTTCCCCACTGGAGGTGGCAACTCCCACGCGAGCTGTTCACAGAGGTGTTGAACAATGTCATCTGCATTTCCAAGAAGGACGATCTAATCGTCACGAACAGGTGGTTAGTGTTATTGATATCCGAAAAGGAGGTCTGTATACGAACATCAGGGTTAATATGTCGGACAGGAGTTTTATTGATCAGAATCTACAACAACTCTTGGCTCAGAGAACAAACAGCACGCTGATAAAATAAAATACCAACCTGGGGAACCGAGTGCGGGAGATGCGCTGCCGAAGGTCAGGTGCTCATCTCAGAATCGTATACATTTTCAACTTACAGAGAATCTCGGATACAGGTGAGACTTTCAGTGAGGTTCCGATGACGATCAACAAGTCGACTTTATCTCGATCGTCCTCGAGGGCGTGATCAAAGTCATCCGCGAGCTTCTCTCCAAAGAAAGTGATGTCCGGCTGTGCACTCATGTCATCAAGAACTTGCATAAACAGAACAACAGGAGGAAACCAACCTTCATCACGCCAACTGGTATTGCCTCATCCTCTTCATCACTCCCCTCCTCCCATTCCTTCCTACCTCGCTTCTTGGCCTTTTTCCTGAAAGCAGCCTGGCGGACTTCCTCGGCTGCCCTCTTGGCCTCCATGCACACAGTGCAGAACGGGACACGATGTTCCATGATATCCTTTTCAATTTCGTTCCCTGGTATACGCCGTTTGCACTGAATGCATGTCGCGGTCGCAAATGATCCATGACACTGCAATACACGAGTAATTCCGGTGAGTGTTTCTAGTGTGTCAATGTTCTGGGTGTAATTCTGGTGATGACTTTCGTCAACTTCAAGCAAGGAGAGGGAATGACAGGACTTACCCGGAGAAGCTGTTGATAATCTTCGTAAGGTTCATTAACCCTATGAAAAACATGCCACCTACCTTGCCCCTATCTTCTATAGCTTTGATGAATCGATGGCAGGGAGAAGGTATAAAGTTAGACGGATATATCTGGCTGTAATTGTTGCATCAGTTGAAGTATTGTCTCTCGGGGTCGGAGCAACAACCTCGCAAATGAGCTTGATGGCTACAATTTCAGCCTGTGGTCAGATATTATAGAACATCGATACTTACTAGAATACTGTGTAAGGCAAATCCAGGTTAACGACGTCTCACAGAAGATGAGATCTCTCACCTGCAGGATTTTCTCTAAAATAGTGTATATCGAACCTGACAGGTGTCAGATCGGGAGCACATAGAATAGCTGATCATCTCACATCTGTTGAGGGTCATCGAGCTCATAGGTCCCCCGTTCTTTCAGCATCGCGTACAAGCCATTATGCGACCCTAAACAACCCTTGAAGATACCGCGTTCAAAATGCAAAAAAGGAGAGTCACGCACTGAAGTCTGGAATACCGCATGAGACGCCTGTGCACAGATTCAGTGATGCAGTCTTGATCGAGAAGGGGAATAGACAGACTAATGCCAGCGCCAGTGAGCACAACCATGCGCTTTGAGGCTTGGATTAGGGAAACCGCGTCGGCAATGGTGTTATATTGAGACAGTTTTTCCCTGAGATGAAGCCTTGTGTGTGTGGAATATTGGAATCATCGTGAGCGATGCTCAAGAGGGCCTATGGATTTTTACCCACTCTTTAGACATCGCGACCCGCAGAAAATATAGCATTGTTTGAGGTTGCTTATTCCGCAATTCAGGGCACTATGGTCCAAGTTAACGAGTTCCATTGTATGTATGCAGATCAAACGACGGAGTTACCAAGGAAATCCCGAAAGCAAACAGAAGTTTCACTATCGGAATATTTTGAGTGATAACATATTCTCTGACGAAGGAACTCATTCCTGTAGGAATGTGATGTAGCGCATGAGATTTGAGCCCACACCTTTTTTGTTTGTGAGAATGTGGGCTTACCGCGTTCTTTCAAGTGATGCATCATCTTTCGGATTTCTTCCTTCGACCATGCTCCATCTGCTAAGGTGACATCAGCTCAATGACACGCTTCATCGATAAGAAGTTCCATGGACTGCGCTCTCATACTTCAACATTAAATGAATATACCTACCTTCCCGTTTCAATTGTTCTATGACCTCGGTTTCCACTTCGAGATCGTCCAGGTCGCCACTTTCCTCTATAGCACTGTGCCGCTCATGCGCAGGGAGAGCCAGATTTTCTGAGTCCGAGTCATCATCTAGGTCGCTCTCTTGGACTTCCTCTTCTTCATCTCTATCTTCCAAACCTTCGAGCAAGTCCTCGATTGTATCTGGGTCCACGTCCACATCCTCTGCAGCATCTATGAAGGCTCTCAACTGAAGAGCATACAATGCGCTATATGTCTTTGGTTTGCCATTGTCTCTTGCGGCAGTTTCATGATCGTTGGGGACATTATGTTGCCCATTCAATGTGCACATTTGTGAAAGAGGAAGGAGGTGCACCTGTAAAAGTAAACCCGTTAAGTAATAGTCTTACTCTCCATTCGGTGTAGCTCAGCTAACGAGTATGCTTTGAGGTGTACTTATCTGGTCTTCCACAAATTACAACGCCTCTCGAGCCAGTTGCAACTTGCAAGGCTCAAGCGCAAGCCCTCGCCAAGCGTTTGTCCAAGTCGAAAACTGCAATTCATCATCACCCATTCACGTGATCACTATTAATTTAGTATACACGTGACACCCCTGATATTGTATGGTTATGGTTATCCGAGTTCGTACGCGTCCTTCAACGACTCAAATGTCTCTAAGTTTTGACACAACCTCGTCATGGAGAGCTCTGATTTTGAAGACGATTTCGACGAGGATGATTTTGAATCACTGGTTCATAGCTCTCCAAGTGCATATACCCATACTTTCACCTCGCCAGCTCCAGAACAACGCGAAAGCCAGCACAAGGACATCCGAGTCCTTGCAGCAGACCAAAACAAAATCACTCACATGAAGACATCTCAACTTCCGATCGAGGTCGTCGATTACATCGCTTCTTTCTTGTTCGACTCTTGCCTATCTGGCTGCTTCTTCCATGTCCACTCGTTCTCTCTGGTCTGTTCTCAGTTTAGACATGTCGCTCTGCGTCATTATTTTTCTTCCATTCGCGTTGCGTCTGCAAAGCAACTTGCTGCATATACAAATTTTCACTTCTCATTGGTTTCCCGTAATGCCCCGGGCGATCATAGTGTTGGACTCGACTACGTCAAGTGCGTTTTCTCACACATGCTCACACACACTCACCGATAAACTTGACAGAACACTTATAGCACCATCGCACGCTCTTGAAGCAGCATCATGGAATCCATCTCTCTATAGGAACCTGAAACACCTGATGATCTCTTTCTCATCGGACGGAAGACAATCTCAGACAACCCGACTCAAGCGCATCTTCTCCCCACCGACAATCCCCCTGGTCCCGTGGTTTCCTCCTCAACTGACGTCCCTCACAATGACAAAGCTCTGGCGAATTGACGTACCTTTGCTCAAAACCGTTGCATCTGCATTCCCTTCTGTGAAGATTCTGCACCTCAGTTGCTCGGAGCAGTTGGACGTCTCCTGCTGCTGGACTTGCTTTGAAGAAAGCTCAACTGCAGTCGTGCACTCGCCAATCCCGAATTACTTCAATGACATCACGAAATTGACGGTACGATGAGCTGTGTCACCTTATTCTCAACAAAATCCGACGCTTGACAGGACAACTTCGCGGATTCGCTGGAACCACTGACCCAGTTGACCGATCTTCACCTTGGTATTTTTCTTTCAGATGAGGAAATGGTGGAAAAGCATATCGAGCACTACGACACCCCATTGGAATTCGACCATACGCACCGAATAGCGTTCAGTTCCAAAGCTGCATCTCCACCCACCGGAAACATCCTCAGTCAATTGGAAACCGAGACTACCACTGGACACATATCATATTCAGTAGACCAAGATGACAAAAAAGAAGAGTCTCACTCCGGAACCTGTACGGAAGATTTGCCCTTTCCTCATGGCCCAGAGCTCTGCCGTACATGCAAGCTTTTCGGATCCGCCTCCAAGGTACGCACACGAGAGCTGGAGGCAAGTCTCGCGCTCGCAAGGAAAATCAAAACATTACGCACGATCAGCTGGAGTTCGTTCTTCACATCTCAGGTCTTCGAGCCAGACGACAACAAGGCCGGCGATTGGCTTAGGAGGACTACAGCCTACATTTTACGCGCGAATGGGAGGGTGCGAGTGCGTAGGAGACCTTGGTAGCGCATTATTTCGCACTCAGATAAGCAAACGTTTCTTCTCCATTCATACCCAAAGCAGCGTCTTTTCGTCTATGGAATGTTCCCCGTATTCTGTTACGATGTATTGCACACAATTGATGTCCCCGTCTACGATCTCATCATTCAAAAGATTCAAGGTGTGGCTTGAGCGACAAGAGGATAGCATCATCGGATAGAAAGAAGGGAATCAGAGGGGCTCGGAACAATGGGCTCATGGATTGTGCCACTCGGGAGTAGTTCAGCACATGGAGTGCGGTCAAGTCCACAGCTTAGACTGATTGTCAAATCACACAAGGACGTCCACAGATTAGACACATCCACTGACCATTCAGTAGCCGAGAAAATTATAAGGACTACCTGACGTCCGCGTTACTCCCTCGTACTACATTGCGCGAACAACTCCCAAGTGGCTCTGAAAGTATCACTCATCAACTCTCAAACCTCGTTTACTTACACTCCAGTATGACGATTGCCATTACAAAAGGCAATCCTAAGACAGCCGAATTTGCTCGGCTTTTCGAATTATTTGATCGCATTGCGACACGGCGCGCCAGAGGATCTACGGAACTAGCAATCTCGATGGACGACATCCAATCAGTTCCTGCCGAATTCGCACCAGTCCTGAAGAATTTGTCTACTGTTCTTTCTTTACGCGCTCAACGCGACCAAAAGCGCCTCCACAAGCCCATAGGGCGCCCCCGCCGCAACACTGTCGATATTGCACCTATGACACAGGATACCATCGACGATGTGGAGGATGTAGGGAGCCCTACGTTTCCCCTCGAAGAGCATCACCCGTTTACATTCAAGCTTATGCTCCACAACTTATACAACGTCGACGAATGGGCTCAGAAGGTGAAGAGTGCTGTAGAAGTGTCAAAGGAACAGTTTAAACCACTGGCGGAGAGGAAGCAAGAGATGACGAGGGAGGGTACAGGGAAGGAACAAGTTGTAGGGAGGAATATCGTGCGGTCTAGAAGTCAGTCCGTCATAAACCCGAAGTCCAAGGGGAAAGTGCCTTCCCGAGAACAAGTTCCCGCATTGCCAGTACATGCGAATGACTTTAGCCGAGTGTTGAAGAAACGCTGCGTTGGGAGGCGCAAATCTATCAGTGGGCCACTTGCTGGGGGTGTATGGGTTTACGATGCAGCCATATCTGCTGTCGAGCTGGACGGTGGTCGCCCATCCCTGGAAATTACGATTTCAAAGTCCAAAGACACCTTGAACAATACTGGTGTGCGGTCTCGCCATCAGTCTCTCGCTGGACTGGAGGGTATTCAGGATAGGGACACGACTCGTAGGAAGGTACGAATTGCAGTGCCCTTGGCGCGAGATGACTCTGTGCAGGGCGCTTCAGCCCTCGACGAAGAGACCCATTCGCGCAGTGGCCAACAAGGCAACATTATAAGATATCCTTATCGTAGGACCACTCCCGCACGCGGACTGTCGATAATACCTGACGCTGGATCGTCAGGTCACCACATGAAACGATCTCTTAACGCACGGTAGTTTGGTTGGAAGTAGATGCCTCGTAGTCTGGACATCCACGATTCAGTTTGTATATCATACGGCTTCAAGTTAACTATCACGTACATTGACTGTTCCTCAGTACATACCCCATACTTCCACTGTAGTTTATCATACTTTTCGATACGACGATCACCGTGATGGTTCAGAGAGGTCGAGATTCGAGTGACAGATGGTTCGACCTGCAAAGAAATTATGATGACTAGGCCTGTACGTGTCCGTTATGATCCCATGCCCTTAATTGAGATGACCATGATGATTGAACATCAACGTCGAGTCTCTGTAAAAAAAAAATGAATAGAAATCATACCTAGTCCTATGATCATCAAGTAGTAGATTCTCGGGACCCACCGAGTTTCCAAGTAGCCAAAGACAGTCTAGAAAATGGAAATCTCAAAACTGAGAAGTCACCAGGAGCCGCGAAAAACTTCGGCTCAATATAAATCGTTGCTAGCCAGCTGAACAGCGAAGGCATGGTACAGAGAACACTCAGCGAGAAAAACAAAAAGCAGATGCAGCAGACGAGTTGGAGCCTGCTGGCTAGGAGCGTGGCGCGACTGAACGTTTTGAATTTTGAATTTTATATTTGGCCATCCTCGATCTGTTGTATTACCTTATTTGTACTATGTCAGGTGTGCCCCTCTTCGACTTGTCTTCGACGTAACCTTCGCATATTATATCACACCTTCGTATCGAGATGTATTACAGAGCGCAAATTCCGTATCACAAAGTGCGAACTGCGTACCTTGTCCCTTTACGACCCTTTACGAAGAATGCTAGAGGACGGATGATTGCAATAAAATGATAGGACGTGGTGCGTGAAGCATGCTATCTGTCATACAGTTTCTCCTTGTCAATGTGACACAGATTAAACGGACACCACATCAAGAAAACTATTCCGCGCGAACTCAGATACAAATTCAGACAGGTCAGGTTTCTGGGGACCCTCCCACTCCTGCGCAGTGTCCGTTGGTGCTGCCCACGCTGAGATTACACCCTCCACTGAAGACGTGCTTGCCGTTCACGGAGAACATGACCAATGTCGTCGGAGACGAGTACTGGAAGATGGCGAGTCAATCAGAGAGCTGCCACGGACGGACATGACTTGAAGCGGCGAGCATGCTAACAAGATTTGACGATAATGGCAGCGATATCGTGAGTGCGGCCCATCCTGGCATCAATTCAAAAAGCAGGATGGGACCGTGCGCGATTGGTCAATGCTCGTGCATCCATTACATAAATTCTGTCGTCTCTGGTAGCGTTCAGTGACATGCAAGATGAGGAGTACTGGATCGACTGCACGGACACCGCATAACGTGAGAGAAACAAACGCAGATAGATAAATGAAGGGTGGAAGTTCTGCTCGTGGGTTCAATGGGCCAGGGTTGTTCGTCTTCCGAGGGTTTCGGTTGGTAATACTTCATATCTACACAGCTGGGCCCAGACTGTGATCCGGACTAACACACCGTGACTATGCTGTAAGGTCTGCGGCGGTTACGAACTCGAGATTGTCGAGATAAGACTAGTGGTGACTAGCCGACTTCGAACTTCTCAACTCGGACCTCGAACGACGATTTGAATGGAGTTATGCACAGCGGGACCCGCCCCTCAATCTGTCACGCTAGCAGTGGTTTATCAGGTACCTTTCTCCATCAATACACAGACACTCACAAGAGTTGATCATCCTCTCCTTCTGAACATGTTCAGGCCATTCCATGCACCTCTGAGGCTCGTCAAGCGTGGCATGGTGCGGTGGTGCTGCTGACATAAACTGATTTTGCATACACGTGACTAGGTGCGTCGCGATCGAGTTCGTTTATTTCGTGGCAGTGCTGATTTAACTGGTGTAGCAGAGTATAAATACAGCGCGCCCGCAAGATATGCTCCCATTTTCCGTCCTCGATTTACGTGCATTACTTTCTTCACTACTCATTCACAACTTCAACTCGCCTTACAACATGATTTCCGCTATCTTCGACGGTGCCGCCCATGTCACCGTCGCTGGGTGCCTCGGAGCATTCTTTTTCAAACACACTGTGGTGGATCGGACGTCCAAGGCCATCAAAGAAGCGGAGAAAGTTACCGCTGGCCTGGTCATATCCGAATTCTGTATTTCTGTTGCGGTACTAGTTCTAGTTTCCAACGAGACCGCCCGGATACTCCTCAGTAAAGATGGTCAACCCCCTACGAAGCACAATTTAGCCGAGCTCAACGCGCCTCTCATTTGCAACAAAGTGTCCGATTTTTCTACTGCAGCAGACTCTATTTCAATCGCAACCGAACCATGTAGCACTCCGCCAATTACATCAATCGCAACCGAATCTTGCAGCACTCCGCCAGACCTAATAATTTCACCGAATCCAATCGCAAATGACTCTTGCAGCACTCAGCTATCTAATACATGTTCCACATTATGCACGCCGATACTGCCGACTTCGCCAGTTCAGAACGCCAAGCGCCTCTCAATCGATTCCGACACGACTCTCGTCGACCACGATGACGACTTCATGAAGGACTTCTCTGGCTTGGACCTTGAGAAAAGCAATATCCCACAGGTATGGAGTCGCACAGTCTGCCTATCTTTATCGCTCAATTTTTGAATTTTGATAGGACGACAGCGACTGCTCCAGCGGCGACCTATTCCCAGGCACAAAACCGCTCGCAATCGATGACTCGAGTGGACCCTCTCAGCGGACGCAAGTCCAGCCAATCACCCTGGAGGACGGACGCCTGACGACCGCCGACGCTTCGCTTCTCGTGGACACTTCGACTCATACGATCACGACGCCCTCTCTTGGCAGCACCCCAACTCAGATTGTCTCGCCTCAGCTGAAACCCTTGGATACAAAACGGCATCAGAATTTGCGCCCGGGAAGACACAAGGTATGGACATGTTCGTTACGAAGCCAAGTGCTGCACTCACCGTCGTTCGTTAGCGTGAATCTAGATCCACTCACTTGGCCGCTGTCCGTGGCAGCATCGAACGCACTTCCTCCAAGCAACAAGAACACGCTACTGCGATCAGTGAGTGATTTACAGTGACGTCTGCTTCGTTTGTTGATTTAAAGTAGATGACCTTGAGCAACTACATGACGATCTCCTCGCCGACCAAACCGCTCTCGTCGACGGCTGGGCAGCTGCCATGGCCCAGCTTGGACTCCCCTCTATGCTGTCGCCTTCACCACTGCTTCTGGATCAGGAGACGCCCGAGCCAGGAAATTCGATCGAAATCATTCAAGACCGACACCTTCACACACAATGCTACTCCCGAGGTCCCCTACGACCAAATCCCGAAGATCTGCAACGGCCTCCCTCGCTGTCCCCTACGACCTGGAGCTTCATGCCCACGAGGTTGAAGGCCACCGCTGGTCGCGCACAAACTACGTCTTCGCGCCGCCCGGTTATGCCTGCAGTCTTCGATGTCGGACGTCCCCTACGACCAATCCCGACACAACCGCAACCGCAACAGCGTAACCGCCTCCATCTTGTCTCAGAGCACTTGGAGTTGAAGGCCACCGCCCGCGGCTCGCACTTACATCTATCCCAAGTCTCTTCTCTTGTCTTCGCCATCGTGTAAATGGCCCTCGATTTGTTTCTTTGTCTCTGTATTTCTCTTACCGGTATCTACTTCGCAGATCATGGACTGCCTCGGTGACTTATGGACACGTCTCCCTTTTATCGATATGTACTCAGCAGACGTTGAACTGCTCATTTCTTTTGTAACTTGTAGGCACGATATGCCTTGTTTCTTTTACAGTACGGGATCATTTTTCCATCCACGATTTATCTCTTAATAATGTTTCTATATTTTCGTATATGTACGATGGCGAGTATTAATTAAAATTATCAGTAGTATGCAGTTTCTGATATGAATCCAATTTTATTCACTTGATGCATTCTCCGGAAGACACGCCTGAGGTTGGTCATAAGCGCAAGTGAAAAGTGGTCGGTTCTGCACATACATCATTAATTCAATATTGCAAGGTAGACGCGTGCGTGAACCAAGCCAGGATCAGAGGTTGATAGCTTCCTAGCTGAAATTATTATGAGTGTACATGGTCAACGTTCAACGTTCAACTACCTATGAAACGCGAACATCCCCAATCAAAGTCAACGTCCGAAATCAAAGCAAATCGAAGGAGAGGTCACGTGTCACAAGGACATAAGTACAATAGCTACACGGAACTGACATTTAATCTCGTCAGATCCATTTTCCTTCACATATATCTTACCAGGACATGATGAGTGTTATGCAGAAAATAAGAAAAAATAACAAGGAATGAAGTCAGGTAAATGAGAACAGTAACAAAGATTGTGGAGTCGTAGAATAATATATATGCGATAAATGAAAGTATTCGTGGAAAAGAAAACTGCCCTTCTAAATGAATGTATGAGGATAATCCTCGTCTGTTGCGGAGATTACAAGTAGATGCCGGAATTATAATACTCTGTAAATCGAGTCCAAAAAAAAATGAATGAGAGGCTGTTTGCACCATTGTGCCTTGAGATCGACATCGCGAGTAAGGAACGTGATATAGACTATGAATCGGAAGCTCATACACGAATCAACCCGAGCCTAGTTTAGCTGGGGTTTAGGAAATTCAAGTTGTTCTGGTTTTTCTTCATCTTGCATTAGCTGGCTGCACATTGTGCTCCGTTTTCGAAGCGAGGGTCCATACAAGAAAAGAATCTTCGGTGGTGGGTTAGTAATGAAGTACCGAGACATGTCGAAAAACTCACGAAAGGGACCGGAATGAGGAGGACTGCGACGCCGCCAAAGATAGTGTTGGCCCATTTGTATGTGAGCTTCTTGAACATTATGTGAGAAAAGAGAGGGAATCCAAAGCTACCCATGTTACCTATGGTTGCTCAGCACGTGCATAGAAAATATGAGGTGACAACGTACGAGCTAAACCCTGGCCCGCCAAAGCAGAAGACGCCATTGGACCATAGCTGCATGAGCAGAAAATGTGAAACACAGATTACAGTGGAGATGGTACGAGGTACTTACCAGTCTGCCAGATAAATGAAAACCACCTGGTATGAAACAAATGAACAAAACATGAAGATCTGGTTAAAGTGGTGCCTGATGAGCATTCCCGATCCTCGTATACATAAAAATGATAAACACACCGATAAACCAACAACAGGCCACATCCAGAAGATGCGAGAGTCCGCTGTCCATGCATAGATGAATATCGAGGTAGGCAGCAAGAGTGCAACTAAACAAGCGATGTATAGCCTTGCTTCAGGGCCTCTTCGAGACACGCATTTCCTAAACAGACCGGTTGGGTGCGGTGCATAATTTTATTGTTACAATTGACTCACCGGTACAGCACATCCTGGTAGAAATTGGCAAGGAGTCCCAGTATACTTCCCACACTGCGAGGACGAATTAGGTCAGAGGGTCAAACGCTCATCATCAGGACACTTACACGACGGTGATGAACACTAATCCACTCTGCCCGACGTTGAAGTGATATATGTGCTTGAAAACCCCGGACACGGATCTGCTCGCATTACTTAGTGGCAAGTCCTCGCTGGAAATAACATATTTGCATACCCGATCTGGACGTAGAGCACACCAGACATGAAAAAGACCCAAATCTGTGGGGAGAACTTCAGAAACAACGAAATACAACGAGAAAGGCTACCGACGCATATACTGGTCACGATGGGTTCAGTGAGAACAAACACTAACCACCATCAGCACCACCTTGCATAGCAATCATCAAATGACGTACTGATTGGCCGAGTACACGACATCTTAATCATGGCACTCAATTTCGGCCGTGTCTCCTCTCCCCGGACGCGGTACCGATCGTCCCCAGTTTCCTTACAGAGTTTCTTGGCTATGCGTCGGAGGATAATTTGCGATCGGGTCTCCTCCATTATAATTAGGCTGAGAAGGAAGTAGGTCCCCTGAACACTGCGTTGATTGTTATTGGAACGTATTATAATTCAGAAAAAGATATACGCGCATCGCTTGAATCCTCTGGATCCATCTCCATTGGAGATGAGGGTTCAGTTCCAGCCAAGCAGAGATGATCGACCCCAGACCAGTGGTAACCATGCTTACCATGGAGAAAACAGCCATAGGCAGGCTGCGCCTGGAGTATGAAGTATAAAGTGAATGCAGGGCCACGAAAAAATGCAATCACGTACTCCTCAGGTCCCCATATATCGGCAATCGTTCCACCCACCAGTATTGCACCGGTCGAAGCAAAAGCACCGCCCAAGATACGCGCAACCATAACAGTCTGAATATTATCGGAGCTACAGTTCATTGATTGTCAATTCCAGTTCACAAGAAGCCAGAGCTGCGGCACACACAAAGCAGCAAGTACGTTGCACATAGCCCCGAGAAATACCGACACCAAGTAAATTGGCCTCCTCCCAATTTCCTGTAGGAAGCCATAAGCGCTGATCGACAACCTTGCTGTCATTTCATACCTCGCTCAGTGCGGACGTGAAGAGAGGAACAATACCAAAACCTAGAGAATAAAGACAGTATGCAACAGTAGCTTGAAAGCGCGTGCAGTTGAGATCCCGTATCATAGAATCGTAACCCATAGCAAATGATGGAGTCGCAGGGGCTAAGGATGCCGATCAACCAGTAATATTTTGGGGGGATTGATAAGTCTTACAAGTGATCCCATTGAATGCACAAACGAACAGGGTAATGCACCATTTTCGCATCCATGAGTAGTTGATTGGATTCCTCGGGTCTCCACATCGAAACTCCACCTAGCAGTATTGAGGTTAATGTAACGGACGGATACGAGCAGAAAGGTGGTAATACTGACATAGAACGAATCTGTGGGGGAGACTATGGTCGACGCAGCATAAACCGAGTCTGTAGGCGAGCCTATGGTCGAGGCAGACTTGTTGGCGTTGGGAAGGGCCCCAAGGGATAGAGTCTTCACCGGACTGATGGGCACATTGAGCAGCATCGAGGACATGTTTTCAGGGGCATTGTCCGTGCCCATAACTGAAATTGGAGAAGACTGCACCGGCGGACTGGCTATGCGGAATGGGCTCTTGTTACGGCCATTGAGAACGTTGGCTTTTGAAGAGAACTGACACCGTCATTTTGGTAGCGGAATTGTCGTGGTTGCTTCATTTGTGAGGTTTCGGGGTGGGGGTGCATGTTACGTGTTCGGCGAATCTATTGAGATCGATCATCCTAGGGTCGTTTAGGCCATTGACGCAATCGAATGCCGTGTTTATCTGTTCGGTTTCGTAGTGCATACTCGGAGAAGGCTTCCCGGCTCTTGGAGGACTGTATAGCCGTGGCATCATGATGAAGTACTAGCACACAATTTACGAGTCAACGGGCATCAGCGTCAATGTGCGTTGGGCCGTGAAGACAAACGCATGGAAATGCAACCATACAGTTGTCATATAACCCCGGCAATATTTTCGTCGTTCGCCTTAGTCACAAGTCGCATAGTGTCACAGTGAGGGTCGAAGGCGAGTATTATTGTTCCGATTAGTAAATGTAACAGGACGGAGATCACGCCAGGTGCGATATCAACAGGAATGATGTTGACCCTCAGGAGAGCGGAGTATACTCAGGCCGTTAGCTAGAGCTGCAAAAGCAGCTTTGGGGCAGACACACCGACTAGGAGTGCTTTCAAAGTTCATCTACTTTCTACCAACTTCAATATCAGCATATTCTACTACACCATTAGCATCCAAGGAGCCTCTTTGGACGTTTTCGCCGCGAGCTTTAAGGAGATCCTCGATATTTCTGAGTTTTCCATCCTCTGTACTATCCTTGAACCAACCGAGATTATCCGCGATGAGATGCCTGACGGGGAAAATATAGGCTGTGAGATTTGGCAGCAACGAAATCGATGGGCCCGCACCTATTTTTGCATCCAGGGCATTGGACAATGACAATACCACGTTCGTATGCACGCTTCGTAAAGGTGTGCGAAGAACGATGAGAGCATGCTTCCGCTGTACAGGTAAAAATGATGCCTAAGCGAGCCTCTTGGATCGGAGAATCATCCTTAATCTGCTCCGAGGATGGCGAAACCGACAAGTTTGCCCGAGGCGTGTTTGGGTGCACGGACGATTTTGATCGTGTAGTTCCAAAGGAAAGACAAGCAGTTTGTGAAACCCTTCTAGATGTCAATTTAGTGCAAGGTGTAACGTGGACACTGTAGGGTATACGGATATTGTTGATGTTACGAAAAAGTTTTGACGAAAACATCCTGCTCCAACTGAGTGACTAGTCCGAGTGTAAGGCAAGGTTAATAGCCGGCGCTTGGTCGCATTTGCTACCGCAAAACTTAAATCTCCGCGACTCTACGATTACATAACGATGTCTGGCTCATATTCTTAAGAGCTTGGTGCTTGTTTTGGTGCACGACGTAGTGCTGCAAAACGAAATTTCAGCTCCTGACGGGTTGCAAGTTCTCGAGCTTCCAGCTCGGCACTTACAGTTACCTCAATGGAATTACCCGCTCAAGGTGCGCTACCGTGGCCGTGGCGAATATGCCACTGTCAGGAATTTACTCATCGTGCGGTGCGGTACGTTACTCGTACTGCGTATATTATATGAAGCCGAGAGGAGGTATTCTGTCAATGCACATGCTTCGTCCACTAGTGCTACGTCATGCTCGGGCTCCATTTGTACATTCCGAACCAACAACACGTAAATTCGGTACGATACATGCTGAGTGAGTATCTGGATCTTGTAGCCGCTGCAGTGTTAACTTGATGCGGGTAGACTGGTTTCTGAGAGCTTGCCAATCACGGTGGGGTACCCTTACGGCTGTCACTTGGCCGGGGGGGGAGCTGATATGCGGTAACGAGCTTATTTTCTGCGCGGCAACGACTCGGAGCGATCAAGCTGATTATAGGCCCACCGCTGACTCAAACGGTGGGGAGACTCGAAGGTATTATATATAATTTGAGCTACCAGAACGAGACATGTTATTCATTTCGGTCTGTTTTACAGCATGCTGGCCGTGGCCCTGTACAATATGGGTTTGTAAAGGCGCAAGAACTTGAGGGAAAGATGAAAGAAATTTAACCGGAGCAGCACGTCAGCCGAATAAAGCACACGAACAAGTACTAATATCGGGCACTTGCCACTCGATTTCGGTGGCGAGATACTAGGTAGTCAGATGTGCAGAACATGCCATCGGAAACTTGCGTACAGTATATCACACAAATTTGCACTTAGCGAGGCCCTCGTAACAAGTCATTAAATGAAGAGTGTAATAGGTGCAAAAATCAGATTATGGGAGCAACAAGGAGTGCTGCAGCGTCAGCAGAAGCAACGTTACACGCCAAAATCGCAAGAAAACATGACAGCGGAATGTTTGAATTTCAATGTCCGATATCTTGCAGGCAGCGCAGCATTGATCGCCACCGTCGGCAGTTGAAACGTATGGTCCGACTTATTGTTTTTTGATCCGGCCTTGTTCTGCAGGCAAGTAATGTACGTAATTGGACCCAATGTCAAATCCCTGAAGTGCCGATATTAAGTGGTATATCTACTTATTGAATTTGAATCACGATGAACGATCTTATTAACTTGTGAGTATCAAGAAATGCGCAAATCGCAGAGGCCCCTGAACGCCATCATCCACTGGACATCCGAATCCTAAGATCGTGAGTGGCCCTGGCTGTCGCATGTTCCGCCCCACATCCAAAGATCAAAAGCCGTCCGTGTTCAATTTCTGGAGCAATTGTAAAGATTTCGTAAGCTGCGTAGCACTGCTGGAGGGTGTATTCCCATTTTGCAAGGCCAGAGAGACGTGCACGTGAAAAGAACCTGGAAAAATGTTAATACGAATGATATGCCATTCACCTGGACGCTTGCTATTAGTTGTATTGTCACATGGGATTGAGAGAGCTGCCAGATGCGGAGGAGCTTCATTCCAGATCTGCCTGCTGGAGTACAAAAATAAATCAGTGGTGTGAGAGCGAGATGGAAGATACCAAATTGACTAAAAGGGGACCGCGCTTAGGCTCGGGACCAGCCTGGCTTATATAACCACCGTGCTGTAAATAGCACGTTACCAAAATAAAATGGATTAGAACCCCAAGGGTCCTTCGAGAAGCTGCATTCGGTGAGCTGGTGCCACTAGTTATGAAAGGTATAGGCTGAAAGAATTTTTGAGCTACGCATGGTGGACAACTGTATGAACAGTTCCGTAAGCAGTCCGAGGAGGCATAAATAGGTGTAGGGTCAACGCCACTGTCGGCCATATCAGCCGAAGTGCCATAGCCATATGAATATATATTATACACAGTAAAAAAGGATGAGATGAATTAAATCCAGCAAGACGAAGGACCCGACGATAGGACCCGAAACGCAAAGGTCGATGCGACTTGACGGCGGCATCTGTCGTCGAGGGACTTACATTTTTTCATTGTCACAGTCGGTGGAAGTGATCGTGTTCTTCAGTTGTTGCCGATACACCGCATGGATCACAAGCCACGGCAAGGATTAGCAACGATACACGAACTGCCGGTCTTATAAATTATATCGGCGTCCCGCTGACAATGCCTTTGCCGCATATACTGCTCTTGAGGATAACGATCGTTGCATTGCAGGCTTAAGGATATTTTGCTGGTGGTGGCACCAACGATAGGCCAGTACTCATCCTGAAGGTACGCTCGCCATTGCAAATGATCTCAGGTGTGGCAACTCGCGGATGCTGGAGTTATGGTTCTGGACTCATATCTCCGTCATGGCGTTCCGGTAATGCTCGAGTTTGTAACAGCAGTGCGGATGCATGCATACTGATCCCTCGCGCGTGCATCTTCTACAACATCTTTGCGGTGCTTCCTGCATCACCCATCATGGTTCGCCCCAGTGGATCGGTGAAATGCTTGTTGTTCTCCTCGTAGTCACAATTGGATCTGGGTTCGACGTCAGCTGGGTGTGGAGGATGTCGCACCTTGGAACACGTGGTTACAATTAGAGCGCGTGTATATCCATCGTCACCCACCCCGCACACGATGCGGGCGATACTGGGTGAATTGTTTTCTAGTCATAGACTTCCGGAGATCTACGTGATATCATGTGTTTCATTTATTTCAGTGGGAAAGACCTGATGGATTGATGAACTCTGAGTTACGAGTAGATGCCGACACATCATCGATTATTGTCGAACATATTCGAGATGAGTTATGGGTTTGGTATCTTGCCCACAGTGGTGTAGGCTCTTCGGTGGTAGAGTAAAGGCAACGTCCGTAATTTGTCATTCTTGAATTGGCCCTCCGGCTCTTGGACATCCTCCACACGTAAAACACGTGCGATGAATAGCTCTGAAGCCAACCCACTACCGCCTTCTACTTGCTGTACCTCCGTTTCCCACTCCTCCATGCTCGAATGCAACCACCGCGTATCACTCAAAGGCAACGACCGACCGACCACCGCGCAGGAGAGCGCGCCCAAAGCACCTTTGATCACTGGGAGACCATCTGCAGACTGCGTCCACTGCACCTCCGAATTCGAAAAGGGGTGCAGATCTGGACGGGAGAACAATTGTGCAATATGGGGTTGTGCAGCAGAAAGGATATTGACGACCATATGGGACGACATTTGCATTTGGGGCTTTGATGCGTGGCCATTTAGAGCCAGAGCCATCCGTGAAGGGACGCGGAGAGAGAATGCGACAAGCGGATGTGGATCGAGCGCGATGGACGTGAAAGACGACAATGTAGCGCCATGAAAGATTGACGGTGCTTTTTTCTGGTATTGTATGGACGAATCACTTCGTGGTACAGTTTCATGGTCTGGTAGGGTTGACGTGACTACCGCCACAGGCTGAGCTGTCTCTCGGAGAAGATTGCGCAGAGATTGTTTGACGAGTTTTGTTTGTGCAGATGGCGCAGAGCTATAGCTTCGGAGTAGGTTGTGGTTCAGATTATGCGTCGCACGTCTGACAGCACTTGTGCATGACTGTAGCATATTTGAATTTTGGCTACATGAGATAGTATGTACAAACATCATTGGGAGTTGCTGACTAATACAAAGCATCATTTTCCAAATCACTCTCAGCACAGTCACGTTGTACACTGTATACTACAAGCTACGGGATTGAGTCGATTACAGTAATGCACTGTCATTTGAGATGGATCGGCACGCCCATCTGGACAGGGTCCCGGCATCCGTCAATACCCAATCTGTTCTGTTGACCATCAAAAGTCGTTCGATGCACCCACCGCTAGCGGCCCAGGTAAGTATTGTTTGAATAGTGGAAACGTGAGCTGATTGTATGGTCCTTATGAACCATCATCGGCACCAATAATAGATCCTCCAAGGGATCGATATCTGCGAGCTGCCATGAGCAATCAGATAGATAATCATCATCAAGGTCATCATCGTTGTCGAGCTCATTGAGGTCATCGTCATCGTCGTCCAGGACAACCGCGAGTCCCATGTGCATAAGGAGTTAGGCTTGCCGTGTCAATGCAAGATGTACTTGAAGTTCAGCCTGTGTTGATGCGCTGCACACATCGGGTTACGGTGGCTGCGTCGGCATGCTCTCGGCAGCGTTGCGGACCTTTTAAAATATCAACTGAATTCAGCTGGGCTCAGCTCGTGAGCTGAGCCCAATAATTCAACTAATAATAAGGCTTAATTAGCTGGGCAACTCAGGTAAGCCACATTCACTTCACATAAATATCATATTGCAGCGCGTGAAGCACTCAACAATACGCATTAGATACCCACAATGATTTTGCTCACTCTCTCCACTGAACATGTTCGCAATACCGTCATCACCAACGAGCAAGGACAAGCTATTTACAAGACAGCCACTCCGTCCAGACTAGTTGGCACCCGCACCACGACCATTCAGAAAATCAAGCCAAATGATAACCAGGATCATATGCGCGACCAGTTCGATGTCTTAGGAGAGATCGAGTGGCACACATTTGTTTCCTCAAAGTTTCGATCCCATGGAACTGAAGTAAAGACGGATGTGTTCATACCGAAGAGAGGCCTATGGGGTCGGTGAGTACATAACGTCCTTCTAGGAAATCCGAGTCGTCATGAAATTCTGGCAGGAAGCGCGTCTTCACAGGACCAGATGGCCGTCCCTATCGCTGGGACCTCACGTCCAGAGTGGTAGTTGTGAGTACACTTCCACTTCTTTGATGCTGATGCCTCTGTTTTTCTCATCATGATGACGACTTGGATTCTAGCTCTCGCGAGACTGATAAGCCTCGAACAGAGGTCGCTCGCTTTCATAGAGCGACTCTAGGGAATTCTAGGAAGGAAACGTAAAGCTACGCTGGAAGTATCTCCTGAAGTGGCTCATATGATGGATACTGTCATCATGACGTTCATCTATGTTGAGCAACTCAGGAAGGACAAAGAAGAAGCCTCGAGAAGAGCCGCAGCCTCGAATGCGAATGCACGCTATCAAATGGGATTGACAAACTGAAGTGTCGTGTTATGATTGATACCCTTTATGACAACTAGCCTTTACTAAGCTTACTTACCAGTATTAATACAATCTGTGAAAAGATGTTTAAAATTTGGCCAAGTCTAGGTCTGTTTTGATCCGCACACTCCGGAGGTGTAGTGATATGATTATGCCATCTAAATCAACAATCAATGACTTTCAAAACGGTCTAGTTACATACAAATCAGCTTAGCGCGGGCCAGGCTCGGTGACAGCAACTATGTCAAGCAACAGGCATCAGGATCTCGGAAGCGACAGGTAAAAAAATCCCATGGAGGACCGAGAACGCGAAGAAGGATGCCATTGACCGCGTCAGGCTTGAGACGCAGTCACTCATTAAAAAGAAATAAAAATGACATTGTATACGGAGGAATCAGACTACAATGCAATATGAAAGATCATTTAGTGTCAAGAAAGATAGTGGGCCGGCGTTGTCGAAACAATATATGGGAGACCTGACTTGCAGACCGGGAGTACTGTGAATCTCGATGATATCGCCTGACCGCGACTCTGGGAGCGTGGATATACATATAAGGAATTGGAGCACGCTCGAGTCCATGGCTCGTTTGGAGGGAGGTTCCAGTGATTAGCAGTAAGTGTATTGATTACATAATGCGCACTCACCGATACCATTTAGGAACACCAGGTCCACAGCAGTGGCCGCGGCAGTTGCCGCAGCAGTCGCAGCAGTGGCACAGCATTTTCACGATGAAGGCTCTATCATTTCCAAATGACTCTTAGCGCTGGATCGAGTCGATTACAGTAATACACTGTCATTTGAGCACGCATCGGCACGCCCATCTGGACACCCGTCATCCGTCAATACCCACGCTGTTCTGTTGACCATCAAAAGTCGTTCGATGCAGTCACCGCTAGCAGCCCAGGTAAGTTTTGTTTAAATAGGGGAAACTTGGGCTGATTGTATGGTCGTCCTTGTGAACCGTCACCGGCACCAGTAATAGATACTTCAAGGGATCGATATCTGAGCACTGCCATGAGCAATGCCATCACAGACAGATAATCATTATCAAGGTCATCATCGTTGTCGAGCTCATTGAGGTCATCGTCATCGTCGTCCAGGACAACCGCGAGCCCCATGTGCATGAGGAGTTAGGCTTGCCATGTTAATGCAAGATGTGCTTGAAGTTAACGTTGAACCAGCCTGTCACTGTGTTGATGCGCTACACACGTCAGTGGCTGCGTCGGCATGCTCTCGGCAGCGTTGTGGACCTTTTAAAAATATCAACTGAATTCAGCTTGGCAAGAATTGAACAGCCCTAATAATAAGGTTTACTAGGCAACACAGGTGAGCCACATTCGCTTCACATAAATATCATATTGCAGCGTGTGAAGCACTCAACAATACCTATTAGATACCCACAATGATTTTGCTCACTCTCTCCACTGAACGCGTTCGCAATACTGTCATCACCAACGAGCAAGGACAAGCTATTTACAAGACAAACACTCCGTTCAGACTAGGCACCCGCACCACGACCATTCAGAAAATCAAGCCAAATGATAACCAGGATCATATGCGCGACCAGTTCGATGTCTTAGGAGAGATCGAGTGGCACACATTTGCTTCCTCAAAATTCCGTTACCATGGAACTGAAGTAAAGACAAAGGAGTTCATACCGAAGAAAGGCCTATGGGATAGGTGAGTACATGGCGTCCTTCTAGGAAATCTGAGTCGTCATAAAATTCTGGCAGGAAGCGCGTCTTCACAGGACCAGATGGTCGTCCCTATCGCTGGGACCTCAAGTCCAGAGTGGTAGTTGTGAGTACACTTCCACTTCATTGATGCTGGTGCCTCTGTTTCTCTCATCATGATGACGACTCGGATTCTAGCTCTCGCGGGACGATAAGCCTCGAACAGAGGTCGCTCGCTTTCATAGAGCGACTCTAGGAATTATAGGAAGGAAACGTAAAGCCACGTTGGAAGTATCTCCTGAAGTGGCTCATATGATGGATACTGTTATCGTGACGTTCATCTATGTCGAGCAACTTAGAAGGAACAAAGAACAAGCCTCCAAAAATGCCGCAGCCTCAGCCTGATAGGCTTACCGCATCAATATGATGCAGCCTATGACGCAATACCCTTCGATGACGCATCTTATCTACATGGACACCGCGCCTACCTGTACTTGGAGATCATGTCCTCTTTACCGCTTATCAATCATACGCTCTGCCACGTTATTGTTCCGTCTCTTAGTGTTGCCATCGACGTACGGTTCCACGCAGCCTCGAATGCGAATGTACCCTATGAAATGGGATTGATAAACTTAGGTGTCGATCGATACCCTTTATGATAACTAGTCTTTTCTAGTACAATCTGTGGGAGGATGGGCAGGTCTGTTTTGATCCGCACATTCCGGAGGGTGTAGTGATAATCTAAATCAATCATCAATAATTCCTTCCAGCGATGGTGAAAGCGGTTACATCGAGCCGTAACTATTCTTAAGTATCGGTACCTGGTCCAGGATATGCATGCTGGAGAGCAGAAGTGGATCATTTTTCTCTATTGCATTGCCATAAAAATAGACAAGGGTCTGAAGATGCTCTTTGCATTCCCTCTATTAATTTTCTGCACTGACGAGTCCACTTCCCCAGCACGTTGAAAGTGATTTGGCAGCTCATGCTCCTGGCTGTCTCAAACATGCTCTGGGCAACAGCATTTGCTATTTGCGACTTGATCATGGTAAGCTTTTTCCCCTTAGAAGTCAACCGAGATGTCTAACATTGACGAACTATAATCTGAAGCAAAGGTCAACTGAGCTGACCCCAGACGCGCGACGAGCAGCTAGTAGCTCTCCGATAAAAGGCTATCTCCATCTGCTCTCCATCTGCTCTTTGTATGCAACACCCTCTTTGCAAACCTTGACATGAGAGCGTCCCTTGGAGAACGGTAATCCGCAGTAGAGATGTTTGCTGCAGTTGAACCCCATCCTGTAGCTTTGACGCTGAAAGATGGTCCTGAGGCCTCCATGCGAAGTGGCTTGCGTCTGAGCTCGGAACTGGCAGCATGATAGCGGACTGCCATGCTTGTTTATTTGATGTTTGTTTAGATTCTATGGACGATGAGTTACAGTTATTGTGTAGCACTCTTGGTAGAGGGGAATGCCAGATCATAGTGTCACATCTACGCATGTGTAAATTGGAGAGTAAGAGTAAGAAATTTACAATATAGTTATTGACCCTGCCCAGGATCCAAGCGCCATTCTTCCTGTAGTGTCTGAGACAGCGCACACTGTGATATCATCTTTCAGTTCGATGTAAGTCTTCGGCTGTGCAAATGAGTCTCATCAAGACCAACCTTGTAACGGTATATCATGAACCACTTGGCCGTTAATTAGCCCTGGCCTTTCCGAGTCGACTGTTTGCTTGTAGTGAACCATCACTCCAGACTCGGGCTTCTTCTAATGTATTGCTAACAGTCTCGAGGATTTGTAAATGCCACGACGGTACGGATCATGCTGGTCCGGGACCTTGCTACCCAGATCCCGCGTTTTCCGTAGTCTCCCAATGCCCAAGCTGATACAAATGTCCTCGCGTCATGTACAGCTCCAAACGGGACCGGAGGCACCAGTGGTGGCGGTAAATCTTCAGGCAGTGGCGCCGCGATAAATTGTGGCGAAGCGATTGCCATGGGTCGGACACCCAAAGGCGAGACTGACAATGATGACAAGGGACGCACTGTCAACTCCACATAAAAAAGAAATATCCCATGAAATAGATCGTTTGCAAGCGCGGATAGCCCATAAATCTCGGATTCATCGTCATTGATACATGTCGTTTTCGTGAGAGATACACGGCGATAGGTCATGGTGTGTGGGAATCTGAATGTGAGTTGGGGTAGAATATCAGAGCGCTCTCCAACTCCAGAAGATAAATGCGAGGGCAGAGGATATGCCTCGACGGTGTGCATTCTAAAAACTAGGATATACGGCCCACATATCCGCATGGCGGTAATACCATTCCACTGCACAGAGAAATCCAAATTTTCAGCTGAATAGGTCATTCCATTTGACTTGACTCACTAAATCTCCAGGGTCATTAGCACGAAGGGCTACTGTAGCTTGAGCTTTAGTTCTCCAGTTCACAACTTCGAAGGATAAAGCAGTGTTAGAAAGTAAGGCGAGCTCTAAGTCGGCGTCGATCGCTCTGATGACTTGTGGTGGAAATATTGAAAATTCGCCTCGAGTGACTAGAACTGGAGGTCCCGATTCCGACGAACCACTGTTATCGAGAGAGACGGTTAAAACTCTCGCAGCAACGCTAGAAATCAACATTCGTTGGAACTAGAGACTCATAAAGAAATGATAACTGACAGTTCGACATGAGTCAATGCAATAGCAAGTACAGAGCCAGCTGTATTCAAATGATATGCACAAGGGTACCACGTCGAAGAAGCATAGGTGACGAAAAGCTCTGCAGCAAAAGGTGCGAAAACATTGTTGATTTTCCACAAATTGATTTTTCCCTCAGAGCCCAAGGACAACAAATGGTGGTCGGAGACGAATGCTAGGTATCGGACACGAGGGATTGAGTTCTCAATGTCATCTGAATCACATCGTTCCTTGATAAGAAAAGTGTCCTTTCTTGGCAAGAGCCACACCTGCTCGACGTGCATTGCAGTTTTGATCAGGCGTTCCAACTGCAAAGTCGACAGTGTCGCAGTTTCTGAATCAGAAAGCGACCGCGGAAGAACATGGGACATCCGAGATATTAAAGTGAGCCATAAGCTGCGGTCATGGGTGAATTGAAACAAGGATGTGGACGTCTGTAATGCTTGGCTTCAGTTCACGCCTGTACGCACAAAGAAAAGGGGGTGCCTTGCGCAGAGAAAGGATCGTCTCCACATCTAAGAAGCTGGCAACTTGAAGCTGAAGCTCGACAGGGAGATTATGCATCTTCAAGTTTGTTGGAAGTACTATACTAGAGTGAGGGTGGCTGTGCAATGTATTATATAAATCTAAGTATTTTAGTATTGTTACTATGGATGGATCTCTAGGTAAGACTTTGTACATACTGGTAATCGTGAATGTCTGGCAGTAAGTAATTACGTGAAACTGGTCCAATCGGTGATTGCAATGCACATCAAGGCATCGAACTTGTCAATGAAAATTAATACTATGTAGCCTTGCAAGAGATAGTCAGTGACGGTGCAATATTACTGTCGTTACGGCGATGATGATGACGACGACGACGTTGAACGGAGTAGCCAATCATGACTGTCCAGGGACGATTGGATTGCTTGCGAGTCATCCGATTCCTCAGCTTCGGAAGCACCAGGCATGAGATTGTTACGCCACTCGTCCGACGTGGCACTGCAGAAGAAAGACGGCACATGTTTAGAACAAAGACGAGTGAAGGGGAAGGGAAATGGGGAGTACCTTGTTGTTGTTCTTGATCTAGCAACTTGGAGAGGAAGTTTAATTGCAGTTGTACCTCCAAATAAAGTAGGGTGCGGGCGTAGTACAGTTGGAGCTTTCGACCTATGTGGCCGCGGAGTAGATTCTTCGTCAATCTCGGGAACAGGATTCAAAGGCGTATTGCCGACATCCACATCTGTGTCATGATCGTTGCCTTTAAGATTCTTCGACCGCCTGGTGCGAGTTTTTGTTTTCGACGACGATGCAGCATCAGAGTGTTGGCCAATGTCATTGGCACTAAGAACTGCATGCGTGGTTGACCGTCTGACTCGCGGCTGTTCATTTTCGTCCATGATCTCTATGGTGTTGTCATCAGAAATCTGCATGTTGGAAGAATCAGACTTGGCAGAAGTGGTGCGGTATATCATCCTAGCGCCTGTCCTAGAGCGCGTAGATCGCCGGCTCGTCGAACTATACACAGACATGTCATCGGTCCCGGAGTCCGTAGCTGTTCCTGACCCAGGTTTCACAGTGTTCCTCAACAGCCTGCGTCGGGTTGCCGACTCGCTCGCCTCGCTGACTTCATGAGAGGAATGCCGCGCAAGCTCCTTCGATTTCTTCAGTTGCTCTGCCCGCTGGCGAGCTTTCTCTTTCCTCTCCATCTGGGCTGCGCACTTACGCTTCTCCCGCTCCTCTTTCCACATCTGCTCCTCAAGCTTCTCTTCTTCCTCAAGCTCCAACCTTCTGGCTTTGGCACGTTCCATAACAATGCGATCCGCAACACCCTCATCGTCGTTATCATCATCACCGGTTGCCGCGCCCTTACCAAAACCGGTATCGGGGAACATGGCAACACCATACTGCGAGCTTTCACGGAGGGTCACAATTGCGTCGTCCCTGTCGAGACAAAGGTCTTGCATGATGAGCCCCACTGCAGTTTCGGGGATCAGTACGAGCTGAATGAACTCCGCAGGTGTGAGAGGGGCTATCGAGGAAGGTTCAAATGATGACAAGGGGAAGAGATTGTAGAGCGTTTGATGTATGATCAACAAGCCGAGTTCACCATAGCTAGGACACCATTTAGTACACACAGACTGACGAGAATCGAATGCACTTACTATCCAGGCTGAGTCTTTTCGAAACTGGTGAACTGGCCCTTCACACCAGTAACCGTTCGACTGCCTTGTTTCTTAATTTGCTTCTTGATTTCTCTCCAGAAGTCACTTCGTGATCGAGGACCCTTGGCCTCATCGTCCACAAAATCCTCATTGTCATTGTGGATGCGGCAATCGCTGATTATAGCTTCAAGCGCACCCCTCATCCTCTCAATTCTCTTCGGTACCCTCTTGAAGTCGATACTTTGTGGCCATCCCTTCTCCATAGCTTCAGGCAAGGAGTGCGTTTCGAAGTGATGTCGCTGACAAGCTGCGATGTAAATTCCTAGAGGAGCTTTAAGCCCGCGAGAATTTCGAGGACGCGGGTCTGGGTATGACTTCCGCTTCGCAGCCGCCAAGAGATTCATCAGTTGTGGAGTTGGATTACGCGGCAGTGGTTCATCACAGTACGGGCAAACTGTAGAAGGATCAAGCACTCTGTCTGTTTCAACTGCACGTATAGGGTGTTAGAGTGTTAAATAAAGAATACTGGATGAAAAGAAAGACCTACATGAGTCCTCATCCAAATATTCATCTGCAGCCTGAATCAGCCTTGTTAAGATTCAGCCATCGGGACAGCAAGTGCAACGATCATGAAGAAAATTTACCTTAATTTTTCTTCTTTATGCCTCTTGGTTCTTCGCCCGTGCTCTCCATCGCTATCATCCGAAGCTCGCTTGGACTTCATGCTCTCCGAAGACGACTGAGGGCTACGCCGATGTGCAGTCTTGATTTTGCTTGAGCTCACGGGGAAGGGTCTAAGGGCCACATTGGTCCGTACAGTATCGCGGTTTATAGCAATTTCACCGTCGTCTTCGTCCTGATCAGAAGTTAGTGCACGTCTCTTCCCCTTATCCCGCGAGGGTTGTCGCACTGGGGAAGCCAACGGGGAAGGCACAGGGAAGTTTCCAAGTGTCTCTGAGTGAGCGAGGCCTGGCTTAGAAGTGTGCGAAGATAGTGGAAAGGGGCTGAATCCCGTAGGTCCGAGGAGTTGCTGCTTCGGAAGATTTGACTTTCCCAGAGGGCTCATAGGGAAAGGAGCGCCGTGTTGACGTGACAGTGCATTTGTCTTCTCCTGCGGCTGAGGGCCCGCGGGGAAAGGAGCATTAGGTTCACGTGGTAGTACGCTTGTCTTCTCCTTCGGCTTGCATACAGGCATATTTGCATTTTCCTTTTTCGCTGCTGAGGGCTCTCGAGAACTCTTCCAAGGAGGAGAAGCATCAGAAGCGCGTGAGCCCCCGCCATATACCGAGGAATGACCACCCAAAGGGAATGGCCGAGGCTGCCCGCTTGCACGTGGAGTTGCTTCGGGACTCCGACCACGAACAACTGAGCCCTCAGCCTTCATAGCTCGCGCCTTAGTAACGCGCTTGGGAGGTCCGCCTTCTCCAGTCAGTGATGAATTGGCCGTCTTCCTGGACACAGAGTTCCTTCCTGGACCCGGACGCGCAAAGGTCGTGCTCATCTCTTTCTTTGGCTTGGTTGCAGGCTTTGTCTGAGAGGCTATGTCGTCGGATATTGGTCTGAATAGTTCTTGAGAGTCGTCTGCGTCGGGAAAAGATGATGAGGGAGGCAAGTCCGGAATACTCTCTTCTACCTGCGACTCCTTCTTAATCTTCGTGAATGTGGGGAGTTTTTTTTTCCGAGGAAGGTAATCCGGGTGATAGGGATGATCATTTGAGGCAAGACTGGGTTTCTGAGGCACCGACACTGTTGTCTTGCCGCGGCGAACAACACGTTTAAGTTTATGTTTAGTTGACAAGTCTAAGTCCAATGGCTGAGCACCTTCAGATAATAACAGCTCGTCATCACTGTCACTAAGAGCATGTTCCATACTGTTCGTGATAGGACGCGACGTGGCAGGCTTGACTTTGCTGGCGGCTGCCTTGCCTCGCACTGGTTGGGATGGAGCAAACGAGGACCCCAAGTCTTCATGGCCTCGACCCTCGCCTGACTGAACAGAGAATGGACGCTCTGGCATTCTATGGGTTCTGTCTGAGAAGATGTCGGTGTTCTTCCTCCCGAATTCGCTCCCAAGGCGCTCCATCTTCGGCTATCAGCCAGCCACTGCTAAGGTAATGTGGATGGTGACACGCTTCTTATGCGTAATAACCGACGCGTTGTTTTGGTTAGTTGATTTCTAAAGCTTGTGACAAACCTGAGCAAATACAGCTGCCACAGCCTTGACATTGACCACATCTTAATTACCGCGAGGAGCCATTACTAGCGAGGCTGCAAAGGTGCGCCGGCCGTGTTCACATATTATTTGAGCAACTTGCTTATAACTTTATCCAGGATGGATGTTGATGGATGACGATTCTTGTTCATTCCATCATGAATCCTAGCTGGGTTTAATTGCTAGGTCGGAACTTGTGACTGGCCATTTATGCCTGAGCACCTTGTTGTTCGTGTCTGTACCTAGGGTGCGGCCCGGTGTGGCGCGACCAACCGAGGATTATTGAATTTCTCACTGCGCCTTTCTCTGACTGGATGTTCTCCTAACAGACTTTAACAGCCAATAGGGGTGTGCGTGTCCGTGGATAACGAAGCCGAATCCTCGTCGGACTCAGACGGTCATTAAATAGGCGATCTTTCGAAATAGGTAACCCCGCGAGCTCTTCAAACTCTGACCTGTAACGCCGGGCTCAAAATGTCCCGCTAGATAGAGGTGGCTCACAGTTCAGCCCCGGATCTACAAACATAGTTTCGCATTAACCAGAACTGGCTATTACACCATGCGACCCCTATTTCAAGCTGGTACGCTTCCCAGTGCTAGTGAGCTCTCCACCAATGACAGTGCTTGCTTTCTGAAGACAACCTCAAGCGTGAACTTGAAGGCAAGAGTCCTGTGGGATGTGACTCGTCAGAGTCCAGTCCAGTCCTACTATATATAAGCTCATTGAATATGTTTTGAATACCAACCGACTTTGTCTCGTCTCCTCGCACAAGTGTGTATTGGGTTCCCGATGACTCGTTACGAAGGAGACCCAGCTTTTCGCGTACCAGCAATTAAACGTGAACATCAAGTCCCAGAATTTATCGCAGGTGCCCCACTTCATAACGAGGAAATGGACAAAGGAACCTCAAAAATTATATCCCGTGCACCGACTGTGCTAGAAGATGGGTCCTTATATGTTAGTCTTTGCACAGTTTCTCGTTTTTGTAATGCGCTTACTGACAAGGACTAGGTTGATTTCGAAGACGGAGATATGCGGAATCCAGTCAACTTCTCTCCCAGAAGGAAGTGGGCAATCACGATAAATGCTTGTGTTTTTACGAGCATTGTGGGTAAATATACAAGTCGGTGGAAGCACATAACTTTATGTTTATCATCTCTTGCTTTTTCCAGCTGCCGCCGTATCTTCGTATACCATGGGTTATTCGTCCATGATCAGAGACCTCAATTGCACATTATTTCAAGCAACTCTGGGATTTAGCGTGTACACCATAGGATTTGCACTCGTGCCCTTGGTCACTTCGTCGTTCAGCGAGGAATTCGGCCGCTTTCCTTTTTACATCGTCTCGTCTTTTATGTTTGTACTGACTGAAATGATGATAGCTTTGTGAGTTTGTGTCTTACTGGAGCGTCTCTATTTGTCCATAAGGATTGTTCAGGGCACCAAATATACAAACCGTCATTGTAGCTCGTGCTGTTGGAGGGTGCTTTGGCTCGACGGGCGCAGCGCTCGTGGCTGGGAGTATCGCAGATATATGGCTGCCTCATCAGTTAGGTTCACCATTTTTCTGGGAACTCGGGATCTCATAACCCTCAAGACGTGGATTCCCTATGTCCCTCTTTGCTTTAGCTGTCATTGCATCTTCTGGATTAGGCCCGATGGTTGCGGGCTGGATCGAAGCTAATCCATCCCTGCAATGGCGGTGGATACATTGGATCCATGCTATGTGCGGTGTTGTTTGCTTTCATCTTGCTGTCCTTGTCCTGACTATTCTTTTAGCGTCAGCGGGGCGTGTTCTATCCCTATGCTTTTTGTTCTGACAGAGACTCGCTCGACTGTCATTCTGGCTCGTATAGCCCGTCAAGCTCGAAAGGACACCGGAGATGGCCGATATCGTGCAAGGTCAGAAATAGACAAGCCTTGCTTTATGTCTATGGTTGCGACTTCATGCACTCGCCCATTAAGTCAGTGCATTCATTAGTACTGAACCATTTGCTGAATCAGTGCTAGTTCTCTTATTCACCGAGCCCATTATTCAGGGCTTTAGTGTATGTCGTTTCTCACCGATCTTCACCACAGACCTGACTCATGAGCCTTGCAATTGATTCTATATCCAGCTCTGGATTAGTTTTGTATGGGGAGTTCTCTTTTTTTTACTCGAGTAAGTGTCCCTGAACCTCGATGAAACATTAAGAGCAAAGTTGCTGCAGTTCAGTATCGAGCGAATTCAAAGACATCTACGGATTTGGCGTCGGAGAGACTGGGAGCGTTTTCGTCACCATAGCGTAAGGCTGATCTTTCGACGTAAGGAACTGTGGGTAATAATTGAACGTCTCAGCATCGGAAGTCTTCTAGGTTACTTGGCTAATATCTACGGGGAAAGACTATACAAGTCAGTATTCAACTCTCTGAAGAAGAAGCCCAGACTGATCATAGATTTAGAAAACACATCCACCGCAAAGGCCCAGAAGCTCGTCTTTACATAGCTTGCGTAGCATCCATATTCTTTCCCATCGGAATGCTCATCTTTGCGTGGACCGCCCGAGCGGATATTCCATGGATAGTTCCTATGATTGGCCTTACGGTCAGCATCTTTCAGCTATCGATCTTCCCTATCACCACTGATGAAACTGCCAGCTTTTCATGACCTCCGCTTTTATACTGTATCAAGTCGTATTCATCTACTTGGCAGATTGGTGAGTGTTGTGTCCACTTACCAGCATGCTTTGTTTGCCTGTTGACGAGCGGCGAGCTAGCTATGGGCCCTATGCATCTTCAGCACTGGCAGGTCAGAGCCTATGTCGTGAGTCCTTCCGACCGATCCTGTATCAAGAACATATACAATGTATCTCGCGCAGGAAACACGCTTGCTACTGTCTTCCCGCTCTACACGAGTCGAATGAATGACCTCCTGACATACAAATGGGCAGGTACAGTCTTTGCGCTAATAGCGGCCATCATGATTCCTATACCATATGTGAGTGATCCGAATACTCTATTGTATACATTTGCCCACGATCATGTAGATTTTTTTCTTTTATGGGTCGAGAATGCGAAAGTGCAGCCCTGTCTCCCGGAAGATCCTAGAGTTCGAAGTTGAACAAAAGAACCCCGACTCGGAAAAGTTGTAAGAATATTTATTCGCTCGTTGCTCGTCATTAAGTTATAGAGATATGGCGGGAATGCTTGCCGTAGTTATTTATGACACGTTGATCGCACGAAGATTCTCGTAGCAATCAATTGACATGATCTATTCATCTATCTACATATTGTAAGAACAGAGCGATTTACAATTGACGTTGACGCCATGTGCGCGCGCTACTTGCGCTCCTCGAGGCTCCTTTTCATTTCGATCTCCGCATTCTCCTACCCAAAAGTTCAGACGGAAAGAAACTCATATCCACGGGATATGACCTGATTAGGATATATGACGTAACCAATTGGGAGCAGATCGCCATTCTGAAGGGTCGCACAGACTGGGTCAACTGCCTCCTTCTGAGTGCATCATCGGACAACACAGTGCGTCTATGGAATCTGGACACCAACCTCCCAGTCGGTTCACCCCTCCAACACGAAAATGAAATAATCCGCGCAGCCCTTTCCGCTGATGGCAAATTGCTGGTCACTACATCTAAAAGAGTCGAGTTGTCGAAAACGAGTTCGAACGTTGTTTTGAACAATTCGAATTCGGTCTAGCGCAGGGCGCGCATTCGTAAATGTTGTTTTCGCTGGACCGAGAGAAAAATACCATTCTGAGACCGCCGTTGTAGTAAAAACGTTAGGACATGGTCCAAATATATAAAATCAAAATTTTCACGAGTGATACAACTATTAACTACTAGAATGTGAATATATTAGTGGTATAGTA
The DNA here is from genome assembly GCA_016647645.1 of Suillus variegatus. NCBI lineage: Eukaryota > Fungi > Basidiomycota > Agaricomycetes > Boletales > Suillaceae > Suillus > Suillus variegatus. Next base: position 150,521 of record JABBWF010000091.1, read on the forward strand.
CATGCGTTTATTCGAAAACAAAATCAGATAGTTCGTCGTTAGTTTGTTGCGAGCGCCCGCAAACGACAATACTATCTGTAAACTCGTCAAAAACAGACTTTTCATTGTCATCGAGCCGATCCAGGCTCAGAACAATATTCGTGAATGTCGAAAACGTCATCTGGGGGGTGATCCTACCCTTCGTCAGTTGTATCAAGCCCTGCTCCATCAATGCAGACTCTGTAATGGCGCCGGCTGCGCCAATAGCGTAATGTAGTTGACGGTGTGGGGATTCGTCGAGAAATGTATGTAGCCCGAAGGGCGAACACCATATGAGTCTCGTTAGGACGTGAAGGACGAATGGATTGGTGAATTTCGAGTTAATGACAAGCGCACCGTCCTGTCGAAATATAATAAAAAAGTGTTCTCGAAAATCAATAAAAACTTACTGCAGTGAACGTGTATTGATGCATGAACGCTAAGGCGTTATCTACGACGAGGCGGCGTATTCGATCGACACGAAAAGTATCTGGGGGGATAACACAGCCCGGTGGTGGGAAAAGGGAATATCCCATCACGACAGCATGTCGGATGATCGTTGCAAACGAAGTGTGAAACTTCGTCACTGCGCACCAAATATTTGCGACGTCCTTTTCGTTAGCCGTCCATCGAGTCGCAACTAGTAGGATCAAATAATTAGTATAAGTTAGTGTGCGCATGTTGATTCATACCGAGAAGCGCTGGTATTCCAAGTCTTACTTCAGAAATAACATTTCTGATGATGCATTTTTTGTCAGATACCAGATATGCCAATGCATCCTCGGAAAATACGATGGATAATATGCGCTCTTTCGAGAGCGAGATCGCTTGTTTGCGTGTCTCGGGACTAATATTAATGGTGGAACCTTCGATGGATTCCGTAGGTGCCACTGTCCCCATCATCGTTGGGGGCGTCACAGCAGGAATGAGAAGACGTGGTGTGGGGGGCAGGCGTCGAGTTGCACGACGACGTGCTTTCGATGTCCTTGCGGGCCCTGTGGTCTGGTAATATCAGGTCAATTTTCGATGATGCAGAAACTAACGATAACTCACATGTATCACATGGGAGTTGGGGATCTCTCCCGTCGACATTGGCCGTAAGTGTTCGAGATCCGGTGGCGGGACCGAAAGGGTCTGGAATTCCTCATCATCGCCGACCCAACTGGGCGCTATGGTGGAAGGTTAAGTGCTAGACGTAGATTATTAGCGCAGGCAGACTTACCTAATGACGGAGCAACATATCCGGTCGAGGATCCAGCGCCAGATGCAAAGTCCTGCTGAGGATACGCAAAGTCCTGCTGAGGATACGCAAAGTCCTGCTGAGGATACGCAAAGTCCTGCTGAGGATGCGCAAAGTCCTGCTGAGGATGCGCAAAGTCCTGCTGAGGAGGCGCAAAGTCCTGCTGAGGAGGCGCAAAGTCCTGCTGAGGAGGTGCGAAGTTCTGATGCGGATGGTATGCGAGATCTTCATGCTGAGGAGGCGCGAAGTCCTGATGCAGATGGTGCGCGAGATCTTCATGCTGATGGTAAGCGGGCTCGCGCTGGTGGGGAGTGGGCTGATGCTGATGGTGGGCAAAATTCTGATGCTGATGATGGGGGAGATCTTCATGCTGATGGTGGGCGAAATCTTCATGCTGATGGTAAGCGGGCTCGCGCTGGTGGGGAGCGGACTCGTGTTGGTGGTGCGCGGAGTCCTGTGGATGGTGAGGATGGTGGGTAGTGTGAGGATTGAACGGCAGCGGCTGATTTGAGGCGTGAGGGTTAAAATAAGACATTGGTTCGCGCGGCTGCTCATCAACGAGATTCAATTGACTGTCCGCAGGAGCATGAGAAGGGTTGAGGCCTGATCCACGCGCAGGTTTCGCAAAGTGAGCCTTACCTTTGCGGGGCGGTGCACGTTTGCTGGCCATAAAGTAGAGGGAGTTGAGGATGCATGGGCGCAGAGAGCAGTCCAATTTGAATTCTACAAGAAGCGACTGTACACAAACAACACCCAAATAAACTACACGTCTTGTGACATGGGGCTGCGAACAGGATAAGGGTTAAAATGAAGGGGCACGATGTAAAAAGAACAGCTGCAGATGTGAAAAATGAATACAAATGAGAAAGGGGCCATGATGGATTTGCTAAACTGTAGCATGCACGTTACAATGCGTTCTTATCGATTGATCAGTGGAGTGCATAATGACCGGACACGTGTATAGCATACCTAAATTAGAAGCGCAGGGCTCATACAAATAACGGCGTATGGGAAGGGTGTGCGGACTGTGCTGCCGAATTGACCGAAACCTGTGAGCTATCTTCCAGATCTGCGGATACCAGATTATCTCTAACCGAAACCCCAGGCTCAGGCGATGGGGATCCCGATCCTCTGGCTCCAGGTTGCAAGAAATCCTTCTTGACACGTGCACCTAAGATCTTTGAGAACTGCTCAGCTTGTAGCGAGACAACGCGAAGAATCTCCATTTCATCCTCATACACAGCTTGAAGATAATCTCTGTCGTCATTGACATCAGAACGGTCACGCTCAGAAAATAGCTTCCTAAAGATGTTTAAGTCTTCTTGAGCGAATCCGAGCCGTTCTTCGTTGTCGACATGCAGAGCATCGAGGAATTCAAGGAAGCACTCAGTTTCCTCGATTTCCCATGCGGTCACCAACATGCGCTGGCGTGCAGTCTCACGAGCAGCAAGCTTTGCTTGATACCCTTTGTACAAGGTTGCAGGACGCATTTGTGTGAGGCCATTTTCCAATGTTCCGGCATGCTTTCAATAATTTAGTCTCTACAATTAAATAAAAGAAATACACGATACCTCGAGAAGTGAGTCAGAGGATACATATGGTTTGCATTCTCGCCCGGAGACACGAGCTGCATAACGGACCTCAATTGGAGCCGGAGAGGGGGGGTACGGAATGAACTTGTTGCTCATTCTCTCGCGGATAAAGCCACGTCGAGAAGCGCGCGCAGGGTTTGGAGGTGTAGACGGATTATAGAATAGGCTGTCCGTCTCCGATTTGGCAGCTGCAATCTGAGGTGTCTTTGCCAGTGAAGATATGCTTCTTAGTGAAGCACATATGTCAGAATGCCTCGTATTGGGAGAGCTTTCTGACTTGAGACTGGAATCAAAAAGAGATGATCCAGGAGTGGTAGCACGTCCGCCTGATAGAGGTGAAGGTGGGGGACTGCTTGATGGAGGAGGGCAACTACTGCCTCGAGATACGGGGGAGGAACTGACATGTGGAGAAGAGACTGTATGAATCATCATGTACAAAGGGTGGACTTGGGAGAACCTGCGGAAGGCTAACTGGGTATATGAGAGCGACCCGTTGGATTATCACAAGGTTGACATCAGCCGGCGGAGTCTAAAAGACTGAATCGATTTGCGCACTGCGTAATGCATAGCACTCAGCAAGGGGCAGCAAATGTGCGTATATCATTGTCACTCAATGGTGCTGATCAATGGACATACCTGTACCAGGTTTTGTCCCAACTGCAGTAGAGAGTTTCCTACAATCGAGGCCATTACCCTGCACTTGAATTCTCAGTCTACCTGTTGGCCACACGAGGAACGTCCGCATCAATTCCCTGTTCCCCCTGGGTTGCGAGGTTCCCAATCATCAAAACCTTCTACCACTACTGGTTATTGTCATCCGCACTCGGGATATGTCTTTGGTGTTGGCAAGAACCTGTTTGACAGGCTGCAAGACGATCAGTATAATTATCGGCGAGAAATAAATACGTATTACCCTTTCCATGATGAAGGAGAATGGGAGTTGGCGAAGTTCTTGGTTGAAAACTTAACTCAAGCTCAGATTGACAAGTTTTTAAAGTTAAAATGGGTAGGAGAAACTTTGAGTGCTGCTCGACAGGCCTGACTCCGTTGTTTCCAGTTTCACACTCGCCCAAAACCATCCTTCACCTCCAAGGAGCAACTTCTAGATTGGACCGATGCACTGCCCTCTTTCGTGCCATGGAAAGTTTCGAACCTAGAGTTTACGGGCTACAAGACGACTTATCCCGTGCAACTTATTTGGCGCGATGCTCTAGAGGTTGTCAAACAACTTTTCAGTGATCCGGTTTTCGCCAATCACATTACCTTCCAGCCACACGTAGTCAATACAGGAAGTCAACGCGAGTATGGAGATTATATGAGTGCCGATATGGCATGGAAAATCCAGGTTAGTTTGGCTCTTTTAGTCTACTACTTGAAGTTAATTCTATATACCTAGGACTATCTGCCAGTAGGTGCTACGCAAGTACCTATCATCTTGGGATCCGATAAGACTCCTGTCACGCGGATTACTGGAGGGCTCGAGATGCACCCACTTTTCATCACCATCGGTAACATCGATTCGGAGGTTCGCTCCAAGGCCACCCTACGAGCTTGGCGCTGTATCGCCTACATGCCTGTTAGTAAGTTTCGCGTGCATCCCGACTATCAGACCATTCTTCAGGCGCGGCTATGGCATAAGTGCGTTGATCTCGTCTGCGCCAACCTGAAGGTTGCAGCGAGTGATGGCTGTTTTATGCCTGATCCTTCCCGACATATTCGATATGTCTTTACACCACTTATCGCCCATGTATGCGACCTTCCCGAGGCCTCCATGATCGCTGCAGTCAGCAAGAATGTCTCTCCTGTCACTATGGCGACACAAGACAATTTTGGTGATGGAATTCTCTATCCTCCTCATACTGGGAAGCACACACTACAACTTATACACGGGATCGCCAAAGAGATTGATCCTTGGGATCTCGACAAATTTCAGAAGGCAGCAAAAGCTGCCCATCTGTCTGGGGTCCACATGCCATATTGGCTTGATTGGTCATTTTCGTGTCCATCCGTCTTTCTCGCTGGCGAAGTTTTACATACCCTCCATAAGTTTTTTGCAGATCATCCACTCAAATGGATCAAGGAGATAGTAGGAAAAACCGAGCTCGACACCCGCTTCATTATTCAGCACAAACGGGTAGGGACGCACCACTTTACTAAAGGCATCACGCACGTCAACCAAATGACTGGGCGTGAGCATCGTGATATTCAACGCACCATTGTTGCTTCAATTGCAGGCGCTGCTCCACCTAGATTCGTTCGTGCAATCCGCGCTCTCATAGATTTCATCTATTATGCTCAAAATCCAGTCCATTCTCCCGAATCCTTACAGTCGATGGTGCAGGCACTCTCCGATTTTCATGCATTCAAGGATGCTATCATCGAGGCCAAGGCGAGGAGGGGGAAGAAGGGCGCCAAAGAAGACTTTTTCATCCCCAAGCTCGAGTTACTCCAAAGCTTCAGAGGCACGATTGAGAGACTGGGTACCTTGATGCAGTTTTCAGCCGATATGACAGAGCGCTTGCTCATCACTCACTGCAAGGATCTCTTTGCCCGAACAAGTCGACGAGTGAATGATTTCACGGAGCAGTGCGTACGGATTCTCAATCGCCAGGAGTCAATGGAATTGTTCAACCTGTACGCGCTGATCACTTCCCATGGCGCATCGCTCGTCAATGCCATAAGCCTTGAAGATGAGGAAGTGACGACCGTCAACCCAGCACTCTCCTGGGTTTCTCGTATACTCCCCGATGAAGCATATTCTGTCCATGGACCTCGACGAGTCCGTAATCATTTTCACAAGGGCATTCTTTCTGGAGACGCTCTCACTGCCTTCCATTTAACTTCAACACCAGATCTCAAGTCCCTGTCGCCCGTCGATATTCTCACCAAATACGCACTCGTTGATTTTGATCACGCAGTCTCCCAGTTCATCCAGCGTTCTTCCCTCTCCAGTGGCGAGAATACTCGCTGGGACCACAAACATGGACGCTTTTACGCGTGGAACAAATTTCGATTGCAACTTCACTCTGCCTTCCAGCCTCGAGTGATCATGCCAAGCAGAGTGATCCAATCATACCCGCCCAGTGACATATTTCCCCTCGGGAACTGTGATACCGTCCTTGTCGATGTTACGGGTGATGACGGCCAAATTAGTACGTATATTTTTTGCTGTCATATTCTAACACTAACGAGGTGATATTCAGCAAGTCGCGTCGCCCAAGTTCGACTTATTTTTCAGCCCAAGGTTCCACGTGCTTCCAACCTGGTTCTTCCAACATACCTTTCCAGTCCGCTCCTCTACATACAATATTTCGACTTCGTCGCCAATCCCAATGATCGTCCTGAACTCGCGATGTGGACAGTAGAGCGGTCATATGTGGTGGACCAACATGGCAAACGCTATAGGCATGGTGGTGTGGTGTTATTGACAGATGTAACACATGCTGTTGAATTGATACCAGAATACGGTGAGAAGGTCAACAAGGACATTTCTGCGACGACGTGTTTGGAGTCCTATGACCGGTTTTTTCTGAATAACTTTGCAGATAAAGAAAGTTATCATACATTTAGTACAGAGTTCGCGTAGTATTGATCGTTAATAGTAGTAGTAGCGCAGATGCAATGCATGCCAATCGATTGCTGTCATTCTGAACTTTCTGAATGGCCCAATGATTATTACAAATGACCCTACTCGGTGTTTGGAAATGCAATTCCCGAACCCTAGACTAGTATTTCAACTCAATCTCAATATAATATCATATAATGCAATACATACACCCGTTTAAAAATTATAACACTATCAATATCGAGTATTTACAGTGTACTACGGAAAAGTTTGTTCCACCAATCGCGTTGCTCCATCACCAGCGCCGTAAGCTCACCGTAAGCATCAAACTTCCTTTTGACAAGCGAAATTTCAAGGTCTTTTGCTGATGTAGTTGCAAAGACGGAAATGTGTACACATGGCATACTCAAAGATGCTGGACCTACTATCCATTCCTCGTGTTCTTCAAACCACACTAATCTCTCATTTGCAGGTCTCAACTCGAAGGTCGTTAAAGGACGTACGTGACGCATTTCTTCACTCTGTCCAACCATTTTAAGATCGAAATACCAGAGTAGTGCTCCTCGACGTCCACCCATTTAGGCCTGTCGACTTTTTCGACGGCACCCAGGTGAGTCGTCTACATTTTTTGGTCAGCTCTTTTTCTAACCTTTCTCAGTCCTCTACACCACGTGGTGCACATACTCTTTCTCCTGCGCACAGTCCTCGCAGTCCTCGCCCATCTCTATCTGCCATTCCACGTGCCCTTCTCGAACGACTTTCGTCGTTCTTCCACCACTCTCACTCCGATGTTGATGGACAAACCGAACTCCGACAATGCCCAAGGCGCTCCATCTTCTCCCGCGGTCCTCGTATTGTCGAAATTGCTACAGTACGGGACAGAAACATATTTCCTTCTCCTCGTCCATTTCCTATCGCCCTCAGGCTGGTTCAACAATTTCTGTCCAGGCTTTGTATGTTGCTCCGCGACCGTGGCCGCAGCAGCAAAGGCAGTTGCATGCACAGGGCTTGTCATCACAATCTCAGCCTACCACAACCACAACCACACCTGCTCAAGGTACTAGCACTGCCGCACCAGGTGCAGCAACCGTGCAGTCACCACTCATCCAACTGTGGGCTCTTTTTGTTTTGTTTCTCTGCTGCGCATCTCCACCGCAAGCCAATGGCCATTAATTCAGGAGCAGCATATGTACAATCATTTTGTTTTTCACGTCTTCCCCTGCTCCATCGATCCTGTTTCCTCATCGTGAGACTGCTGGAATACATCGAACTCGATCATACTAACCGTCGCGAGAGCATCATTATACTCAGAGGATAAAACCCTAGTATCAGCCAAGGTCCCTTCTATCCGTAGACTTTAGCGATAGCATCGCCAACTCATCAACTACTATGTAGCCTTTCAGGTTATGTTTGCAGAATTCAACCTTGGACGAGCAAAATGCCCTTTCTAGTGTCCATGCACTAAGTCCTAGTCCTGCATTTATGCACCAAGTGTTCGCGCAGTTCTCTGTCGGAGCTCCGAAACATCGGTTTCGTACAGGGCTGCATAATACCTGTGTGCAACTACGGTAACCGGCCATAAATGCCAGCCTTTTTTTTTTGTTCATGATATTGAGCATATGGGATTGTAACTATTGATTTACAGGTGCTGACACCGTTGCCCATACACCAGTGAAATTTATCCAGATTCCAGAAGCAACTAGAGCGATCAAGTCAGCAACGAATTGTATATTGTGCCATCAACAACGACGCCAACGGCCCAATACGAATGCAGAAACATGACTCACTGTCCAGTTGTGCTTTTCGTTTCGTTGACTGACCCATAGGCAGCCTAACCACAGGACGGTAAATTACCATTCTATTAGCATCACAAGAGGTGAGTAATCCTGGGTGCAAAGTAAACTGCTCATGCTCACATCGCCGGGAAGACATTGAAGGTCTGGGCAGCAATCGGTGGAGACGGAGCAAAGCTGCAGAAATGTGTTGCATGCACTAACAGACATGCATGCTGCTAAAGCAGTAAGGACGACGACGAAGGTAAAATGCATGGTTTGTGCGATGTGATACGAGTTTTGCGAAGGAAAATCTTGACTAATATCACTGAGGTGAAGGGTACGCTGAGCGCGGTCAGCTTTTATGTCGTGAAATTGGTGTTGTGAGCAACTTCACGGTGAGGATGTCTAGAACCTTGGGAGTTCAACTATTGGACTGGCAGATTGTGCCTGGTAAATGACATAACTTGGCAGGGAGGATAACGGAAGAACGTATTGCAAGTATTTTGAAAAAACCTATTGTAGTTCCAGGATAAACAATCCAGAATTTGACTGTAAGCGTTTTTTGCCAAAGGTGAGATAGGGCTCCCTCGTGCCTCTGCGAAGTTCTCGTTAGAGATCTCGGAATGGTTACACACCCAGATTGCAACTCGCCATAAGGTTGCATCCTTCAATGTACATGGAACGCATGCTCATTCGTCATTCGCTTTCCCGCATGTGTAAATTTGAAGGCCGTGACTTGGCCGTGACAGCACCGAGCTAGATGAGATCGGCTGTTGAACAGATACTCGCCCTATATGACGCTCCCAAGTGGGAAGCAATCAAATTCATCTGCTGTGACTCATTATCATATTCCGGATACTCGTACATTGCCAGAAGATATCATCCATCCCCGGCGTTCGGCAGATACCTGTCAATAGCTCTATTGATCTTTGATAAATTGGTGCTTGAAGTGTTCATGTTATTCACACAAGAGCAGGACATTGCGACTACGTTGGTACAACAGCATACTGAAAGTTTGGTGGCCATTGGTGATGAAACTTTGTAAATCATGTTCAGACTTCTAGGCGTACGTCCCTACCATTAATGGCAACTCGATGCCGTATTACAAGCCCATCTGGCTTACCAATCTGCACAAAAAGCTGACTACATAGCGCTACCAAACTCGAATGGGCCCGCTGAGCTGTGAAGGTTATGGTCACATTCAATACGGAAACCAATCTGGACGTGGCCAATGAACCTTGCGGAGAAATACCAGAGATCGTACTTGACAACAAACGTGAAAAAGCATTCTTGCCAACACCTCCGATTGATGTACCCGCTGGCATGCATTCTCGTTGAGATGAATCATATGAAGGCAGACGGCGCCGAGGCTCGCGCACCCGCTGAGTCCTTCGTTCTCCCACAGTCAGAGCTAGAACTCTGAGTCATCCTACAGGCCTCTTAACAGCAAACAGTCACCCCCTAATGCAACTCCCTGCATCATTCATTCCTACACTGTGGCGCAGGCACTACCCCTCACTTCCCTAGGACCGCAGCCCTGCGCTGCGTGTCGCACCTAAGCTGCTGATTCATGTACGTGAACTGTGGTCCGCTCTCAGGCTCTCACATCTACCCTGTTACACCCGAGGCTGAACATCCATTCCGCTGGCGGCCGCATCTATCTGTCACTGTCACCCTGCGCTGAGTACACGATGCACACCTCCTTATTTTCTCTTTCAACTTTGCTCTCACTCCTTTTGCCACTCAGCATTGTCTGCATGTTTTCAACTTTATTTTCACATACACCCGCATTAGGAATCAGGAACGACGTCGAGGACTTCTCAAGACCATTGAAGAAGATGGCTGTCGCCCGACATAATGTCATATTACACCCCCAGGATATTGTGGCACTGTATTCTCCTGTCAAGTACAAACAACTCAAGATTAGAAGGGCTTCTCAAACCTCGTCACTCCATTTTGCTGGGTATAAAGCATGAATGCAGTTGTTATATCGATGGCATAACTGAGGAGTGTTCAGCAATGCATCGATGACACGCACCTTGAGGAGATCCACCACAGCTATAGGCCGCGAGAACAGAGCAACTGCGCAAATTGTTCGATTTCATTGGCCTTTCCATTGGGAACAACGAGATGAAATTTGGGCAATCCTTGTTGAAAAAAACGTACAGACGCACCCGTCTGTTCTGCTACTGCTGGCGTAGGCTTGTACATATAGCTGTCCATTGATCGTGAATGTTTGATCCTTTCTACATGAGGTGTCGCACTGAGAAGTAGCATAGGGGAGTCTGCTCCAATTGACAATGGGTAGACGTGTATCTTCGTGGTCCACCAAACATAGAGCAAGTTTGGTTTCCTCATATTCCAAGTCATTCTTGATCACCAAATCGTCAGATATAGGTCGAGTCTGTGTTGGCTCGGCCTGCTGGAGCATATTAGAGGCGATATCAATCATACTTATCCTCGAAATCGGTCGAGGCAACGGTAATGGAGGCGTGGAAGCGAACAGCCTGAAGTATCTTGGGCGTCTATTGAAACGAAGCAGATTAACGCACTGACTAGCACCATAAAGCACACAATACACACCTCTGCAGCTTACAGAAAGGTGTCACATGATCCCTCCGCAACCCATCTCGACCGTACTCAACACCATCACCCTCAGTGAAATGTCGGAGCTCATCCCAATCACTACACCCCTGCGAGAGTTCAAAGGCCATGAAAAACACGTAACAGCAGTCGCAGGTTTTCCCGATAAACGACGGATGGTTACGGGCTCGGAGGATAAGACTCTTTGTATGTGGGATATGAAGACAGGTGCTATGTTGAAGAAGATGGAGGGGCATCGCGATTGGATGCGGGCATTGGCGGTATCACGAGATGGGCAATTGATAGAGCTCTCGAATCATACAAATCTATGATGGACAACATTGACGAACCGACAAAGGACAAGTGCCTTGACTGGTCCACTGGTAAGTTTTCAGTGATGTCTCCCGAGGTTATAATCCTCACTTACATTTCACTCAGCTTTCAAGCAGGAATGCAGTGCCTTCTTTCTTGCCAACGGAAATGCTGCCCTCGCTGCAGGCGATTATGACAGGGCTATCGACCTTTACTCGGTAGCGATAGACTCGAATCCCGCATCTGATGCCGTCTTCGTAAAGCGCAGCAAAGCAAGGTTGCGGAAAATGCTATGGACGGAAGCACTTCTCGATGCGCAGAAGGTGCGATGGCATTTATCGTTTTTAACCTATACTCATTGTGGTGACACAGGTCAACGAACTCAACTCTTCGTCTTATCTCGGATACAGTTTGAAGCATGCAGCCCTCCATGGTGCACAACGCTACGATGAAGCGATACAGGCTTTCAGAATCATGTTCTCAAAATTAGATAATGTTCTCGATACTGAGACACGAAGTAAGCCTCAGAAAACCCATACATCAACATGCTTTAACTGTTTCTGCAGAGTTACGCCGGCAGTATCTCAGTCCATTCGAAGTGGACCGTGCTATTCGAAAGGTCATCGATGCTCAACTTGATAATGCCCCGCTGCGTGTACTCGGCACTACCACCGATCTCTTATGCGATCGAGAGACGCAGATACGCATCTTCAAAATAAGCAAAGAGTACAAGGAGCTTGTATCACCAACAATCACGCATTCAGATTTCCGACCGAAATGCATACAAAGAAGTGGTGATGACGTACTTCCAATATGCCATGCTGTCGCACAGGTGGGAAGAGAAGGAGCCGCTGCTGCAGGATATCCAAGGCAAGGTCGTGTATGAGTTGGATCTGGTTGGCGGCATCATGAAATTGCAGTCCTTATGCAAACCTGCTCGTGATTTGGGGTATCGCTGGGCATGGAGCGATACGTGCTGTATTGACAAGAGTAACAATGTTGAGCTCCAAGAATCGGTCAACTCCATGTTCGTCTGGTATCACCACTCCGCGCTCACAGTCGTATACCTCTCGGATGTTCCACCTTCGTCAAAATCTGGCGCGTTGACGAAGAGCGCTTGGAACACACGCGGATGAACGGTTCAGGAATTCCTCGTTCTCAATGTTATTTTATTTTACCAGAAGGATTGGACTCCTTATCTCGGCGATCGCACTCCAAACCACAAGGATTCTGTTGCGATCATGCAGGAGTTAGAATACGCGACGGGCATAGATCGACGAGCCGTCGTGGCCTTCCGCCCCGGGATGAGATGCGCCAGAGAGAAACTTCAGTGGGCGTCGACACGTATTACCACAATGCAAGAAGACATCGCATACTCCTTATTCGGCATCTTCGGTATCACACTACCTGTCATGTATGGCGAGAAGAAGCAGAACGCACTCGGGCGGTTCCTGCAAGAAATCATAGCTCAGTCGGGCGATATTACTGCCCTGGACTAGGTCGGAGAACCATCAGAATTCCATAGCTGTCTACCAGCCGACATCACTTCATACGAAACTCTACCATGCAAACTGCCATCTCTATTCTGAAGATGAGATTCAGCATTGGACTCCTCGCTGCGAGGTGTTGTGGCTCTAGAGATGGCTTCGATATTGTATCAGGCAGTTGATCACTTGAGCGCTCCCCGTTTTGCGTACCGTCGGTTGCATTTGCCTTGCATTGTATTTCCGGTTACACAAGCTATGCGAGGGCAAAGTCAAGACCAGGACACATATACATATGACCTCGAATCAGATGGGCTTCATGACCTGCAAATCGCCACGGCAGACAAGTTGATCCCGTTCTCGCGCGCAAGGCCGCCGCCCGCCTGGCAGACAATCTTGCTTGTTCGTCCATGGAGCCGCGATCTCCTGGAGTTGTATGACTTTACAGACGATGCACACAGCGTGGAACTTGAGACCATGCCCAAGTCTCCGTCGCACGATTCACTCCCTGCACAAACTGAGCCGATTTATTCGGAATCTCACTCGCGAGCATTGCAATTGATCGTTCGCATTGGACAGCCTTTTAGTGCACTATTGCTAGCGCGGCAGCGCGACGGAGAATTCAAGAGGATTGCATCCGATCATGATATCATTGCACAGGTTAAAGACATGGCTTCGATTAGGTACTTGATGGACATTAGGACGCTAGAGATAGTGTAACTGTATGAATGAATTCTTTCGACAATCTCATACCTGTTCCCGGATCGCGTTTATCATCACGCCACTTTCCAAGAGATCAATAGCTCAGGTGAACTAGTTTTCACAATCCACCTGCAATTACGGTTGATGAGATCAAACATGGTACGAGTGATAAGTATGGATTTACACTGTAATTATCGAATGTGTTGCAGAGCGACTAATGATGTTGCGAACTATACACCATGGCACAGAAATGAATCTATTAACTTGGAATTGACTTGGAACCTAAGGATCTGGTACAAAGTAGGCGTGCCGCATACTTGTCTGTGATATTGCGTGATACCTTCCAAGGCATTGCCCCGAGTTCACTCTTTATGCCGTCCCTGTCGCTAGGTAATGGACCCAGTGCAATGACGACCTGCATGAAAATCAGAATTCGATATTAGTAGATACAAGAGCCACACAAACCAAGCTCATACTCATCTGCGTTTTGCTTCAGCATCCTGATGTCAACTGAAGGTTTTGCTCGTAACTTTAGGTGCGGTCATCTGCGGTGATACAGATACATAACGGGGACCTAGGCTGATAAGTATAGGCAATCATACAAACGCACATAGAGTCAGCTGAGAGCTCGGGGGATATCCCGCGAGCCGATATAAAATCACATAAACAACCCAGACAGGAAGAAACGCTGCCATCCAAACTTCCGTCTTGAAACATTATACGCAAGGAACGTCATTCCGTCACAAATTCATTGCACAATGCAGTTACAGGCGCTCCGCGAATGATGTAATCGGCAAGATAAACATGCGTTCAACGATCATATCGACCAGTTCCAGCTAGCGCGACTGCGAACGGGTCTGTGCTAAATTCTCACCCCAACGTTTGACCTCCGGATGACGCAAGTGAGGCAAGCTGGAATCAAAAAACGGCTGAAGATCCAGCGCATGCGCCATTTCGTATTCGCGTGCTGCGCAAGTACATGAATATGATATGGACATAACCCGATGACGACACAGCTACATACCTTGCAGAGCCATCTCCAGTCTATCAAGGTCTACAGACACATCGAAAATAAATCAAAGCATGGCAGGAGGAATAGTAAAGACAGACCTTTGACGAACTTCGCTTCGTCCGTTTCCCCCTCCTCATATTCCTGCGCAAAGCCTGACGTTAAAGTTCATTCAGGTCGAGCGATGCAGGACTCACATTCCAAAGAGCTTCAATCTGTAGTGCTGCTGGAGAACCATGGAGCATATCATGCACGAAATTATGCATCGCTTCCTATACGGTAAAAGATATTTTCGAGTCAGATATACGACTCGGGGTACTGCAGGGTATGGATGACTAACCGCCTCTAAGCGCTGTTTCTCCTGTTTCGAAATACCTTCTCGAGGTGTGATGTCTCCCACTGTCATATCATCAGTGCTGATTCTTGCAATACAAGAGACCATATGTTACAGATTTACCTTGTGCTTCAGCAAGATCATGCACGATAGCCATCATAACGCATCTTTAATCACCATAAACCACAACTCATCTACGATGGAAACAACGCACTTGGAAACATCAAGCGCGGTATCAGATGTACACATAGCGAGTACAGCCATGCGGTACATGTGATCTGATATACTATCGGAAACGCGAGTAAGTGAGTCATGCCATGCCAAGGGAGGGTATGCATCACGAACCTCTCTGCATTTGGGATCTGCAAGATTGAATGGTGTGAGTGATTCAGCAGTATTTTTGGAGGGTAGGAATATGTTCCTTGTTATCGACCCATCCTGTGCGCTTTTGAGTCTACTCGAATGTGGATGAGTGCAGGGATCGTACATCTCGGAGTGATGTGCATCTGTACCTTTAATCTTTCTAGCACGTGGAAGAATGCCAGCCTGTCGATGGATGCATCACCGGTTGATACATACAACGGCGGAAACACGCGTTTAGCAGGAGGGGGGATCTCAGACTCGTCCATGTGCACAAAGTGAAACACTACGGGATCAAACTCAAAGGGCAACCCGGGACCCACGGTCCGCTTACGGCCCTGCGGGTGAACAAAAATCTCCGACTTCCGACTTCCGATGATAAGATATGGTACAATTTCAAAATCAAAGTGAACATGCGCCTACGAAACCTTGCCAGAAGACACGGCCGCTGCTCTACGCCGTTTGCTGCCCCTCCGAATTTCCATCAAATCTGCCTCTATGTCTGCTTCTTTGCTGGGGCCTAGCATTGCTATGCTCTTGCCTAGGCCACCGACGCCGACCATGCTTGAGTGAAGCCCTGCACCTTTGGTACGACGCCTGGAGCCATTATTGCCGGAGCTACCACCGGCACCGGAAGACGGATTAGTGAGGGTCACGGCTGTGAGGGGAAAAGGGAAAGGAGAAGGTAGCTCGTCGACGGAGAGGGAGTGGGGGTTAGTGAAAGGGCCGGTTGTGATGGGCGTGTTGCTTCCAAGCGAACCATTGACGTGGTTCTCTCCTCGAAGTGCGAGGGGTGTTGGAGGAGGAGAAGTGCCGACTTTATTTCGCAGTTTCCGAGTGATATGGGACCGAGACTGAGCGTCTAACGTTGCGTCTGATTGATGTGGTGAATGAAAATTAGAGGATGTTGAGATGAGAAAGAGAGCAACGTACCGTTTACGGTTCCCTCGCCTTCCTTTTCCTCTCTTGCACGCCGTCTGCGCTCTTCTATACCCTCGAGGAGCCTTTCTCGTATACGATCACGGCCCTTACGCCATTCTTCCTCGACTCTTTCACGTTCCTCCTCGTAGGCAATCTGTATTGATTCCAAGGTATGCTTTTCTTCGAACGCATGCTGGGCGAGCAAGGCGGAGCGCTCAAGAGAAACTGGATACAAGCGGAGGTTATAAAGAGGATGAGTTTCTGGACGGGATGCGAGCTGCATTGCGGCGCTGTGGAGTGCAGATATATTTTCAGTGAAGTGTCGTCCTCTAGCATAAAGTTGAGCGGAGATGAGAAAAGTGGTTGGGAGGAACATACTCGTCTCTGCGGTCTAGCATCTCTTTTCCTACTTTGCCTGATATATCCTTCCTCTTTTTCTCTCGTTTTGGATCGTCTTTGTTCGCATGCAGGTCAGTACGTATATTACTTTAGAAGGCAAGAAGAAAAGACATACCCTGCACGCGAGATGGACCTGCAGTTGGATGACCATTATGATAATGAGGATTAGGACCCTGAGGGGGCTGCATATTCGAATAAGAAATTGTCATGGACATGTTGTCTGGCTGAATAACGTCTGTGCGCGCCTTGTGGGTTGATGCATATGGCAGGGCGAACATTCCTGGCTGTGGCGGCATTTTAACCGAATAGATTTTGTCAAATGTTTGATGTTCAGCGTCAACCGAGAATCACAACGAGCTCGACAAACTTTGCGGACCAGAAGCTTCTCAGGCCGGGAGGAGGTTAGTGTTGGGTTCGCTATAAAAAGAAATTCATTGTAACCGATCAATTTATATAAGTCACGCGGCCGAGCCATGCACTTTGTGACCGTCGTGGTCAGTCAGTCGACGCCGGTCTCCTTCATGTTCGCTTTTCTTAGTACTTGCTGGCTTCTGGTACACTGAGCAGCCGGTCCGGCGTGCAGGAATATTATACATCGTCTTCTACTAAGAACTCCCAAAACGTTCCCACTGTGTCATATCAGCATGAAAATTTGTACGGAAATGTACTATCACGGACATGTGCTAGTCAGCTGGGTCAGCTGCCGAGCGCTCATCGAGGATGCCAGTCGTGTTGCGTGTCCCTGGGATTGGTTGCTAAGCATATGAATATGTCAGCCCAATTGACATATGTGCGTCATCTATCATATTCCTATCATGAGCCCTATATAAGTAACTGTTGATATCAGGAGAACATCCCTCAAGCCCTCAAACCATATCCAACTTCAAACATGAGTTTGTGCAAGCACTGCATCCAAGGTGCGTTCATAGCCAATCCACGATCGTAATCACTGATTGCCGATTTTGATTATCAACAGGCGTTCGCCACGAGGGTGACTCTCAGGGTAAGAACTTTTCTATTTCGTTACGCCCTACTTTCTTATCAGTGTCTTCACTAGGAACGCTCAAGACCATTGACGGTGTCGCTTGCTACGTCGCTACCCCTACTGTTGACTATCCCAAGGATAAAGTCATCCTCCTCCTACCAGATGTTTTTGGTATCGAGCTCAGCAATAACCAGGTATGTCATTCGTATACCATTCCTCTTACTTAGACTGATAAGGGGTCCCACACCAGCTTCTTGCAGATGACTTTGCAAGAAACGGCTTCAAGGTTTGCATCCAAGGCCCATAGTATGCACAGACGTGGGCATGACAGCATCATATAGGTCGTTGCAATCGACTACCTTAACGGCGATAGAATTCTTCCTGATGCTATGAACGTTAGTTCTGCCCGATTTCCTCTGCACGGCAAGCCCTGATCCTGTGCCCACTCACAGGCTTCGTATGATCTCATGGCATGGCTCTCCAAGCACGGCGCAGACCAGACCCGCCCACCCCTCGATAAGGTCATCGCTGCACTCAAAGCGGAAGGCGTCACCAAGTTTGGCGCAACTGGCTACTGCTTCGGCGGTATGTTTCCCACTCGGCTATTTCTTTCTTTACTTGATGATTACTGTCAGGTCGTTACACTTTTGACCTTGCATTCGACAACGTCATCCAGTGCGCCGTGGCCTCCCACCCCTCACTCTTGAAGGTGCCTGAGGACCTCAAGGTAACGCATATTGTCGCGCATAATGCTTTCCCCTCTGAACCCATGATTTTAGACGTACTTTTCCAAATCACAAGCGCCTCTCCTGATCAACTCCTGCGAAGTCGATCAGATGTTCCCTATCGAGGCACAAACACAAGCGGATGAAATCTTTGGTGCTGGGAAATTCGCCCCAGGATACAAGCGCGAGTATTTCCCTGGTTGCACGCACGGGTTTGCTGTACGTGGGGATATGAGCGACCCGCTGATCAAAGCTGGGAAAGAGGGCGCGTTCAAGGCTGCCGTGGAGTTCTTCCTGGAGCACCTGTGAGCAGTCTGTCTATCATGAGATTTGTGTGTGTACGATCCGATCCGAATAAAAATTCAATATGTAAAGCACAAAACTAAGATTGTCGCATGACATGTGCAGTTGTACCACGTTGCTGGCCGTGTGAGCATGCCAGCTTTCCGCAGCTTAGTCAGCACCTAGACCATCATGAAGGTTTTGTAGCTGGCATCATCATCATCACAACTTGTCTGCCTTGCTCTGGGCTCAGGCGGCTGGCCCATGTTTCAAAATTTCACCAATGACAGAGGTGTTCAGTTTTCTATGAGCTGTATATAAGATATCGTCCAATGACTCTTAAACCTCTCCTAATCACACCTAAATATGAGTTTCTGCAAAGACTGTATTCAAGGTGCAGTTTTATATCCTCGCAGTCAATGCCGAGTATTAATTGCAAACAGGCGTACGCCATGAGGGTGAGCCTCAAGGTAAGTAATTTTCCAACTCACCACGTTGCATTGTTCATCAGTGTCTTCACTAGGAACGCTCGAGACTATCGATGGTGTTGCTTGCTACGTTGCCACCCCCACTGTTGACTATCCCAAGGACAAAGTTATCCTCTTCCTTCCAGATGTCTTTGGTATCGAGATCAACAATGCCAAGGTATGTCCCTTCGTGCTACCATGGTCCTAACATGTTGACCAAAACGGATACAGCTCCTCGTTGATGACTTTGCAATCAACGGCTTCAAGGTTTGCACCCAAGCACGTAGTATACACTGCTGCGAAACTAATTCCATAATACAATGTAGGTCGTCGCGGTTGACTACTTTAACGGCGATGGTCTTCCCATTGATGTCATGAACGTTGGTTTTGACCAAATTCCTTCGCATCTCAAGCTCTAATCTCGTGTCCACTTACAGTCTGGCTCGTTTGACGTCAAGGTGTGGTTCGCCAAACATGGCACCGAGCAGACACGCCCACCTCTCGATAAGGTCATTGCTGTGCTCAAAGAGAGAGGTGTCACCAAGTTCGGGGCCACTGGTTACTGTTTCGGCGGTACGTCTCCCGATTCAACTATTTGTTTCTCTGTCTAACAATACATGTCAGGTCGTTACACTTTTGACCTTGCATTCGACAACGTCATTCAGTGCTCCGTCGTCTCCCACCCCTCACTCTTGAAGGTCCCCGACGACCTCGAGGTAACGCATACTACCGGGCGTGATGCTTCTCCCTCTAAACTCACTCTTTCCAGGCATACTTTACCAAATCAAAAGCGCCTCTCCTGATCAACTCTTGCGAAGTGGATGAGAAGTTCCCTGTCGAAGCACAAACACAAGCCGATGAAATCTTTGGCGATGGGAAATTTGCCCCAGGATACAAGCGCGAGTATTTCCCTGGTTGCACGCATGGATTTGCTGTACGTGGGGATATGAGCGACCCGCTGATCAAAGCTGGGAAGGAGGGATCGTTCAAGGCTGCTGTGGAGTTCTTCCGGGAGCACCTGTGAGAAAGTCTGTCGTTGCAATGTTATGGAGTCTCTGTATGGTACAGTTCGATTCAAACCCAATATCCAATCTCAACTAAATTCGTTATACAACTTACCGCAGTTGTAGCCACGTCGTTAGCCGTGCCAGCAATATCAGAGCGACTACGCACGTCTTGCAGGTGAAATAGCGCTCATCTTGTGAGGTGTCACTTCCCAGTTTCGACGACAGTTTGAATGCTCAGAATATATGCACTCCTGCGTCATTAGTTGATTTTATCAGCATGGACAACTTTGCGATGAGTTGTATATATAATGGAATATCACTCTCAACCCTCTGCCAATCACCCAAAGTATGAATTTCTGCAATAACTGCATCCAAGGCGCGTTGTATAGCATCCCCGTCTACATTAATTTTGAGCACTGACATTGAAAAAGCGTACGTCACGGTGAGCATTTAGGTAAGTACTTTTCCAACTTGCCACGTCGCATTGTTCACCAGTGGCTTCGTTAGGAACACTCAAGACCATTGCTAGTGTCACTTGCTACGTCGCCACTCCCACTGTCGATTATGCCAAGGACAAAGTCATCCTCCTACCGGACGCCTTCGGTATGTCTATCAATGCTCAGGCCTCAGGTACCCCCATCCTTGTGACGTGCTACCCCACATTTACCAAAAGGGGTAAAAACCCCACAACAACTCCTCGCTGATGACTTTGTCACAAACGGCTTCAAGGTTTGCACAAACCATAGTACGTGTAAGTTCAGGATACGATATTGATGTTACAATACAGGTCGTCACGATCGATTATTTTGATATTCCTGATAGGTCCTTCAAGTTGAAGGTCAGTTTATTCTTGGCTGATGCCTTCATCAACAAGTCCCGAGCTCTGACCCATGTCCACTTCCTAGGATAAATCATTGGACTTCTGGGGACGACTCGCCGCTACCGCCAAGTCACCTGCCCCTAACTCAACAAGATCATTGCTGCGCTGAAAGAGGAAGGTGTTACCAAGTTTGGGGCCACGGTCACTGTTTCGGTTGTGCGTCCTTCTACTCAGTCATTTTTTCCTCTTGACTTGATGTTTACTGCATGTCGTCACACCCTTGACCTCGCACTCGACAACATCATCCAATGTGCCGTCGTCTCCCACCTCTCGCTTTTGAATCTCCCCGACGACCTCGAGGTAACTCACATCATCCTCGTAGCACTCTCCTTGCACACATGGGTTACTGTCCTTGGTGATTTGAGCAATCCACTGGTCAAGACTGGGAATGAAGGATCGTCCCTGGCTAGTGTGGAGTTCTTCCTGGAGCACCTGCGAGCTGCATGGTCGCGGTGTTGCAGGAGGTACAATTCAATCTCAAATACAATGATAATAAAGAATATTTTAGTGCTGTTACATTTTGCTACGGAAGCCCTCATTCTCAGTGGTGGAAAAGCCTGAGAGAGGTGTGCGCGAATACCATCTCATGCTCATCCGCGGCCTTGATACACTCTTCGTCCATCACACTTCCGCTAGGCGCAGCGAGGTACCTCACCCCGCTCTTCCTAGCCCGGTGCACGTTATCCGCAAACGGGAAAAACGCGTCACTCGAACATGCAACCTCATCTAACTTCCCAGCCCACTCCTTCTTCTCCGACTCGCTGAGCGGCGCGGGCACCTCCTCGAATTGCCCCTCCCACTGGGCACGCTCACCACCCTCGAGTACCTCCCCGCTCACAAAGAGGTCGATCGCGTTCGCTTTCTCAGCGCGCTTGACGCCTTTTTTGAATGGGAGTGCGAGGACGCGGGGGTGGTGTCGTAACCACCAGTTGTCCGCTTTGGATCCTGCGAGCCGTGTGCAGTGGATGCGCGACTGCTGTCCAGCGCCCAAGCCGATGATAGCGCCATTCTTGGCGTACGAGACACTGTTAGATTGTGTGTACTTGACCGCGAGGGTTGCGACGATGAGGTCCGTCAGTGCTTGCGTTGGGACCTATGGAACAGTTACGATTTGTGTGTTACAAAGAGAGTATGGACATACGTCTTTGTTCTTGGTGACAAGGTTTTCGAATAGCTTGGCGTCAATTTTGACGTCGTTTCGGCGCTGCTGGAGGCTGACGCCATATACTTGGCGTGTCTCGATATCTGAGGGCTTGTATGACGGGTCCATCTTTTGATAGCGTCAGCAAACGTAATCGAGCTGTGTAATCGAGCGAACGTACCTCTAAGACGCAATACTTTCCTGCCTTTTTCTTTTTGAGAACTTCCAACGCCTCGGGGCTGTAGCCTGGTGCAATGATGCCGTCGGATACTTCCCTGGAGATGATACGCGCTGTGGCAAGGTCACATGGCGCAGAGAGTGCAATGAAGTCTCCGAACGATGACATGCGGTCGGCACCTAAAACAAGATCGTTGGTCACATACGGAGTGTAATTTCATCAAATAACACACCTCGAGCGCGAGCATATGCACATGCTAAAGGTGTCAGGGGCTCTTTGAGATCTTCGACGCCGTACACGTGCTTCTCGGTTTCGTCAAGTTCCAAACCCACAGCTGCACCAGCAGGGGAGACGTGTTTGAAGGAAGCAGCAGCAGGGAGGTTCAAGGCCTCTTGAAGCTCCTTTACGAGCGCGTAAGAATTGAGGGCATCTAATAGATTGATGTAGCCTGGGGAGCCGCTGAGGACTAGACCATCCAAAGTCAACAAAACATCCATCAGATAAAATCATAGATCCCACCTTTGAATGGCAATTCGCCCTCAGCCACGAAGGTCTGCGCTGGTTTTTGATGAGGGTTAGCACCGTATCTAAGCACCATGCGCTGGACTGGTCCGCTCTCGGGCGTCGATGCATACTGTTCGCGGAAATACCCGCTAATCGCGTCATCATACTTTGCGGTCATCTCAAACGCCTTCAGTGCAAGCCTGTTGCGGAGCACCTGTCCAACATCGCCCTGGCCGTGCTGTAACGCCTGCAAGAACGCGTGGTAGTCAGTAGGATCCGAGAGAACGGAGACACGCTCGTGGTTCTTGGCAGCTGCGCGAAGCAGGGTGACACCACCGATGTCGATCTCTTCTACGGCATCTGCGAATGTGCAGCTTGGTTTAGAAATGGTGGATGCGAAAGGGTAGAGGTTGCAGACAACGATGGAGATGGGGGAGATATTTTGTGCCTTGAGGTCTTGCTCATCGGCAGGGATAGAGCGCGCGAGGATACCTTTTTGTGCATCAGTCAAACGTTGCGCACTTGATATACAAGGTAAATATCGTACCACCGTGGATGGCAGGATGAAGCGTCTTCACCCTACCTCCGAGCATCTCAGGCGTCTTGGTAATGTCAGCAACATCCCTAGAACACCGCAGATCAATGGAGATAAGTGAAGAAAGCACGCGGCACTCACTCGATGGGTATTCCAGCCTCCCTGATCTTCTTCGCGGTCCCTCCAGAACCGAGCAGACGGACTCCAGCACTGCGAAGTCCCTGTGCAAGATCGAGGAGATCAGTCTTGTCGTAGACTGACAACAGAGCTTTTGTGGGCTGTTAGATGACATCTAGTTGAATGTGAGTTTTGTCATACCAATAGGTTGGGCCATTGCGATGGATGGTGGTATATAGACTGGAGACTAACTTTGTCCAACATCGATCAGAAAATATCGATCTTATCTTATTTTATATACGAAAGTTACCAAGTTGATAGTGGGTGGGCAAAAATGATTTTCACGTATTAGGAAGGTGTGCCGCGATGCCGGATGTCATTTTGTCACCGTTTGAAATTCGATAAGGGTCTGCCCCCAATAAACCTTAAATTTGCCCTGCAGATTGACATAACTAGAAAGGGCCGAGCTTCGCCGGCAGAAACTTTGTCCCACTGGCACAAATTTGAACTTGAATGTTGTGTACTATCGACGTATTTATCGGCATTCATTGAACATGTGGTATACTAATTGTACATCATCGGTGGTACACTACATTAATGGAGAGGGGCGAGCTGGCGGAGTGATATACAAGAAAAGCTACGAATCTGGACTCTGGTGTTCTGCCATTGGTTCCCATGCAACGGAAATTTCGTATTATGATTGGAGGCCGCGAGGAAGTTGTGACGCGGATGGCAACTGCCATTAATACCAGCATATGCGTTTACGAACTACCGATCGCAAGGTCAAACAATCAGTAACACAACTGTTGATATCGCACAACCACCAAGTGGAGAACTTACACCATTTAATGTATATGTTACGTTGTCACGAGGGCATGGACGAGAAAACACCCGTCTTCTTCGAGACTTCGATGAAAAGCCTGTCACCACTCATCCTAACGAGTACCTCAGACTTGAAGATAGGCGTTTATTGGAACTGGACGAGGTAACAGAGAGGTGGTGGGAACAAAGGAGGAAGCTAATTTTGTAAGAAATGTTATTTGTAAGGCTGAGTATGAGTTCGAAGGGGATTGAGAACAAAAGGGAGTAAGAAAACGATTCAAGAAGGTTATGAGACGAGTGAGGCTAGTGACGATTCGAAGAAGGCAAGGAACAGATCGACGTAGACAGGAGACGTATAGGGTGAGACACGATGATGAAAAAGAAGACGCTCTCCGTCGAAGAAAGCCTCAACCACATACTGCAGTCACTTTACCCTTGTATAATACGTACAGCCGAGGTTGAAATATCCCTGTTCTACACGAGCCATCCCATGTGGGCCCATCAATATATTGCCATGTTAAATACAGGTGGGCCGATGTCAAGTGTTTATCTAATACAAACAAGTGGGCCCATAGTATGTACTATGTAATGTAGTAGATAAGTGTAGACTGTTCTATTGACTTTGGTAGGTAGTGTATGAAGTATGTACCTGATATAAATAAGTGGGCCGAGTGGCCGCTGGTGCTGATATATACAGATCGGCCGAGATTCCAAGTATATAGAAGGATTATGGACACAGGTCGGTCAATTGCTCGGTATTCACAAACCAGCTTCCACAATACACTTACCAGGAATACCTTGGTCAGAACACGCTCGGCCAAATATTATGAATGACATGGTTGGGTAGTTGGTCAATAGGTAGGTATTTATAGACCAGCTTCCATGATATATTTGCCAGTACCACCTCGGTCATACATGACATATGAGTTGGTCGGTCAATAGGTTGAGAATAAACCTGCTGTCATCACATACTTGCCAGGACCAACATCGGTCAAAACAATCTCGGTCACATATGATGTATACAGAATTGCCAGGCACAGGAGTGGGCAGTCAGAATGTCAATAGGCCGGAAGGTAACAAGTCTCTGAATAGGTCAAATTTGAAAAAAACTGAAGTGTAGTACACCACGCCAACTACAAACCTAACCAAGATCAACTATGCCGACATGCTGTTGGTGATCGGATTCACATAGGATTCAATGCACAATATACGACCGACAAATTATCTACTGTGCAACTACGTAAATGACCAGGGGAGGGAGCACACTGAAGTAGGTGGTGTGATAGCAAGATATAGTTCAACTGCAGTAGGAGCTTATGAAGGACCGGCGTGTGCTAATGCCGAGGACACTGATCCAGATGTAAAGGTGCTGCCCTGTGTGTTCAGACGCCCAGGAAGGCAGGACACCGACGTTTGACCGACCCCAACAGAAACCGGGATGGGAACAACCGAAGGGCCGAACACACCGTTCAAGTACCTCATGCTGAATGCGGTGGCCAAGGTATCATTGCCTTGGCCAATCATCGGCAGCGCGAACGAGGGATTGGGAAGGACCCGCTCCTGCCGAAGCTTTTCAACCAGGCCGACAAGTCCATTGACCAACGTAACAGTGGCGCCGACATCAAGTTGCATGGCGGAAAGCTCGGCATGCATTGAGGAGATCCGGGCGTCAAACTCCCGTTCCATTGCATTGACCCTGGCAACGGCATTCTTGTCGGCCATTTGCATGGCCGTG
Organism: Suillus variegatus; assembly: GCA_016647645.1. Classification (NCBI taxonomy): domain Eukaryota; kingdom Fungi; phylum Basidiomycota; class Agaricomycetes; order Boletales; family Suillaceae; genus Suillus; species Suillus variegatus. The sequence goes on from JABBWF010000091.1 coordinate 176,193, forward strand.
ACCTGGGTGGTAAGGGCCAGCACGCGTTCGAGGATGGTGGGTGCCGAAGTTGCCGAAGGAAGGGAAAGGGGGTCGGCTGCAGGAGTGGTGAGGGAATGGGAATGGGCACATCATCGGTCTCCAGCCAATGATCAGCGGGAAGTCATCTGCGGAAGCAATGATGATCGGCTGGTCAACCATGATGTGATCAGGATCGGCCGACTTCTCCATGGTGACGTCGGTGTGCTGTTCGGCGTCGGTACCATCATCCATCTCGCATCATCATCACTGCTGACAGACGCCTCTACATACAAGGCAAGGCTTGAATCAAATTCGCACGGGACAAAAACACTTACCGGTATCCTCACTAGCATCCTCAGATTCTACGATAGGAGTTGGTGGAACGAATGCGGGAGGTTTGCTCTGGTGGTCCTGGATGAGCCTTGGACTGGAGGCCGGTGCGGCCTTTGCCCGAGGAAGGGACTTTGGAGCCTCCCGAGTCGTTGGAGGACCCCTGTATCGACCGACACTGGTTGGTTACCCGGACCTTCATGTAGTGCACTTCGCACAGGACTTGATGGCTTGCCCCT
>JABBWF010000910.1:0-11031 GCA_016647645.1 Suillus variegatus
GATGACTATGTCATGACGGACATTCATGATGGCACACTCATCAGGAAAACGTTAGTGTGCTTAAACAGGCTTAAACGTTCCTTAAAGTGTCTTATTTGCCTTAAGTTTGACTTAAGACAAGATTTTTCGTGCTCAAAACAGGAGATTAAGTAGGTCATCTCCTAAAATAGGCATGGCCATATAGATCCGCAAGGACACAAAAGCGATACTATTAAGGAGCATAAAACCAGGCCAGAAATGTAAACTAAGGTGAAATAAGGACATTCAGAGTTTAAGCAAGCTGGTGCATAGTGTCCGAATCTGACAGTAAATGGAGTCGCTTGGGAACATGGTATCAGATGCAAGTAGCGAGTGACTGCAGCTGGCAATGACCGACCTGGAAAATGATGGGGAATGATGGTATCTGTGAGGTGACTCTAGTGCGTACAAGATCTGAGAAGTACATACTCAAAAAATCATGCATCGCGACTCCTGTTGAATAATATTATAGCGGGTTGAAAAAAAAGAAAAAAATGAACATTACAGATATGAAGGTGGGAGCGTTTGTTGACTGGAGCAATTGAGCCATTGGAACCAGAAGGTTCGTCACCTGTGTCGCTAGTGCGACATTGGGGACGTGCATGCTTCATGTAACCTTCTGCTCGAGTAAGGATTTCTTGGATACGTTCGTGAGGTAGGTCGTTGATGCTCTCCATGTACACCATGGTATCCGTCTCCCAGTTTCCAGATGAAAACACTGTTCCAGTGTGGCTAATCTTATTAGTTGCCTCGTTCAGCGTCTGTATAATCTTGTGGGTTTTACCACTGTTGTCAGAGGGATCAGTGTCGACTAATAAGTGATTTTGAACCAAGATGAGAGCACATTCAGCCTATAAATATAGTCAGCATTTAACGGAAGCAAAGAAAAATAAAATAAAATGGAGACTTACTGACACAGCCGATAGCGCGAGTGCAGTAAGATAACCAGGCTTGCCAAATTCGACGAGTGCATCCACCCTCGCTTTGCCAGAGATTGCGGTGAGGTGGGCAGCAAAAATGCGCAAAATGTACTCGGACAAAAATGCGCCTGGCTGCTCGTCATTATCGGGATCGTCATACACGAAGCAACAGTCTTGAAGCTGATACTCAGCATATTCCTCACGAGCTTCCTGAGTCTCATATTCTGGCGTTGAAGCAAAGAATGCCATCAGAACACTGACAGCTGTTAAACCGAATGCAGCCTGCCACTCGTGAATGCGTTGGCTTGCCTAGGAAATGTGAATCAGCAGCCATTATAAGTCAAAACGAAAATGCAGACCAGTTGAAATGCAAAGCCATCGACATCAAAATCACAAGGTCCTCGTTTACGTGAATCATATACTGCGTTAAATATGTTCTTGAGAACGTACTCAAGTTCATTCTCCGGTATGGACCATCCATAGTCGCTGTTGCCGACCCAGAACATCGGGCATGGAAGGAACTTTGTGCGCCATAATCCATTTTCGAGGCATCCGGAAGGTAAGTTCGAATTTTTGGCCTTTCCTTTCTTGATCTTTGAGCGTATGTTTATTGGGGCTTCGACCTCAGTCTTGACCTGGGCCTCGACCTTGGTATTGCCCTTGCCCTCGGTATGCTGTCTCATGGTCTTCTGGTTGGAGATGTTAACTGACATCTACTAGAGTATCAGTCATTTCTCGCAATCAGCCAAAAAGTTCTTACAGAGCTTGTGCGTCGTGCCACACTACCCTTAGCACCAATGGTGCATCGACTGTCATCCATCATCGAAAACTACACAGCTCTCATCTTCAGCAGCCTCCTCATCCTCCTTGAATGCTTCAGCAGTGTTTGGGTCCTTGGCAGTGTCTGGGTCCTCAGCAGTGTCTGGATCCTGCATCATCTCAAATTCTTCGGCAGCATCGAATTTGTTGGCAGCATCAAGTTCTTCAGCAGAATGCTCTGCATTTTGGAATGAGCGCTTCTTGCCTCTCAATGTGAGTTTCGGTTTCTCTTTCACATGCACAATTTTCTAATTTACATGAGTACATGTTCACAATTCAAATGGGTACTGACCTTTCCCCTCTGCATTGTCAGTGTCAGCTCACTGTACTCTTCAGGTTCATCATCATCAAGATCCAGGTCGGAATCAGCAAGTTGACGTTGGGTGATCCTCACAGAGGCTTGGGTGCTTGGTGGTGCACATGGCTTCCGTTGAGTCTGTGATGCAACTTTGTCTGCCCAGTCGGGAATGGGCCCTTCTAGGTCAGAACTGATGACTTGCCGGAGATTGGAGCTGATTCGGCATTCACAGATGTAATCAAAGTAGTATAGGGTGAGTTCTGTTAGAATCAGCATCACGGTCAAAAGAAGACTTATGATGTTTTGATTTTCCCATCGCCAATTGTACTTCCAACACGTGTGTCACTGTCACTAGTCGGAATCGTGACTCCACTGTTGGACACTTTGCGGTTGGCATCAACACTGTCCCAAAAGTTCAATTTCAACCCAGCATGTTTCTTCTTTACTGGTTGACCGGTCTGATTGTCTTGAGGAGCTGTAGTTGATTGAGAAGCTATATATGAAATGGTTGGGTAAGTAATTCAAGCATTGGGTCATGACTCACGATGAACTACAGGTGGCATACTCTTGCTGGTGATGATGCGTGGCCGAATGAGCTTGGGGGGACCGTTTGTCACGGTCTTCTGCTGGATGGCCATTGCATCCTCGGCTGCAGCAATTGTCGTACGTGATTCATTTATCGCTGCAGCATGTGCATCCTTCTCAGCTTGCTTCTGGGCCTTTTCAGCAGCGACTTCTTCCTTGGATCGGCGCTGCGCTCGGTTTGCTTCCCGGACAATATTTCCAGGATGTTTGTTTGCATTGCCGGGGCGTGTTCTTGGATGGGACATTAGGAAGAGAGCGATGAAAGAATTAGGGACAATTAAAAATGAACGACTCGAGAAAAAAACTAGTGACTAAGGTTTGTCCCAAAGTTCAACACTTCAGGGTGAGCCTCGGTTTCAAGTTCTGTTAATTCAATCTGACCCGAAACGAACAAGTTCACACAGTGCCATTACATCAAGCTAGTGCATCGTGTTCATCATTTCTACTAGCCAAATGATCCGACTGCCTTGTCGCATTCCTGGTTGCAAACGGGTCTTCAAAAATAAGTCAGGCCAAACGAAGCATGTCCGCACAGCACACAGCCTTTTGCACAATCATGTAACCTTCCATCAAGCAGCTCCCGACCTTCGCTCTCCAAGTCTCGAGAATCCTGCCTTTGATGATTGGCCTCCAAGTCCCCAGCACCATGACTTTGATGAAAACAATGATGGAGTGTTTATGCCAGAGGAGGGCATGCAGTTGGAACCACTGTTCCGGACATTCCATCCTCTTCTTACAGGTAACTGATTCGCATCATTCACCCATTCAGTTCTCACTCATAGTACAGGCCAAAAGTGCAATATTTACGGCAACTTTATTAACCAGAATGTGCCTCCACCATCCAGAACTGAAGCCTCACCTACTGACTGGACTGCCGTATGAAAGCCGGGTTGCATTTGAGACAGCAGAGTTCCTATATACACGTAACCAAATGTCTGCGGCTCAAATCAACACTCTTCTCGACCTCTGGGCAGCAACACTTATTCAACACAATGATAGTCCTCTGTTCACTGGCCATCGTGACTTATATGAAACTATCGATTCGACTCCCCTCGGTGATGTCACCTGGGAGACTTTCACCATGTCTTATAATGGAGTCAAGCCAGCTGAAGACATTCCGCCCTGGATGACTGCCAAATATAATGTGTGGTTCCGTGATCCGCATCTACTCGTTCATCACATGCTTTCCAACCCTGACTTTGACGCTGAGATAGAATATGTTCTGTATCAGGACTATACTAACAATGATCAGCGTTGTTACAAGAACTTTTTCTCTGGTGATTGGGCCTGGAAGCAAGCGGTATGGATTTCACGCCTCGGAGCTCCTTTCCTTGAACTAATAGTACATTTTTATACAGGACATTATCGTGGAGGATCCAGAAACTCACAGATCGACCTTTGTGCCTTTAATCATTGGCAGCGACAAGACTACAGTCTCGGTTGCTACGGGACACACTGAGTATCATCCACTCTATATGTCAATCGGCAACATTTTCAATGGAGTTCGGCGTGCACATCGCAACGGTGTAGTACTGGTGGGCTTTCTGGCTATTCCCAAAAGTGCATCGTCACTTTGACGCACTGTTTTAAATACTGATTCGCATCATATGTACTATAGGCACGAAGGAACATTTGAATGACAAAGACTTCCGCAATTTCCGCTGTCAAATGTTTCACTCCTCGCTCGCCAAGATATTTGAGTCTGTGAAGTTGAATATGACGATCCCTGACATTGTGCGCTGCCCTGACGGTCATTATCGACGTATCATCTATGGGCTAGGCCCATACATAGCAGATTATCCGGAGCAACTCATGCTGTCAGGAGTTGTTCAAAACTGGTGTCCAAAGTGTGTCCCCTTCTGTTTGATTCATTAACTTACGCTGACATTGTTCAAGGTGTCTAAATCATCGTAAGAATCTCGACAGCGGTGGCCCATCTTTGCTCCGGTGCCAAGAACACACTGACCTCCTGGTTCAAGAACTGCAGCATGCTCACCTCTGGCATGAATACGGCATCATTCAAGAGGTTGTGGTATGTTCTCATTTTTTGCTCAGATTAACTTCTCATTCGTTTTTTCAGCCATTCACAAACAATTTCCCTCGAGCCGATATCCACAAACTTATCTCTCCGGACATCCTGCACCAGATCATCAAGGGGAAGTTTAAAGATCACCTTGTTGACTGGGTAGAAGAATATTTGTTGCTCACACACAGGGCTTCACGCGCAGCTGAAATCATGGATGATATTGATTGAAGGTACGAGTCTTTTGTCAACACATAATCATTATCTACACACTGTACTCATTACTCTGACAGGATCGCAGCCGTTGCTCCTTTTGCAGGTTTACGACGCTTTCCACAAGGGCGTGGATTCAAGCAGTGGACAGGTGACGACTCTAAGGCGCTGATGAAGGTATGTTGCGACTGAATTTCTTTATAATGCATAAGCTAATACTACTACTATCTAGGTATATATACCCGCCATCAAAGGACATGTACCTCAGGATGTCATTTGTGCATTTAGCGCATTTCTCAATTTCTGTTACATAGTTCGACAAGACACACTCACAGAGGATGACCTCACCCAACTTCAAGATGCACTCAACTGTTTTCACCAGTACCGCGAAATCTTCAAGATGACAGGAGTTGTGCCTGACTTCTCACTTCCATGCCAACACTCTCTTAACCACTATTTCCTCATGATTTGACTCTTTGGTGCCCCAAATGGCCTTTGCTTGTCAATCACCGAGTCGAAGCACATCAAGGCCATTAAAGAGCCTTGGCGTCGCTCCAGCAGATACAAAGCATTAGGCCAAATGCTGCTCACCAACCAATGCCTCGATAAAATAGCAGCAGCATGAAGCGACTTTGAAGCTTGTGACATGCTTCAAGGCTCGTGTGTATCTGATGCATTGCATGCACTGAAAAATCATGAGTGTTCATTGTATTTAAGGCTTTTTAGATTTTTAACTTGTAATATACAGGTAGTCGCGAGCTTCCAGACAATGACAGTGATGACAATGACAACAATGAACTTGCGGACACATTACAGGCTCTTTCTAACCGTTTGCACATCAACGAGCGACCAAATCAGTCTGTCGAGGTAGATGCGGCCGAGATAGTTGATGCACCTGCTGCCCAGGCTCATGTGGAACTTGCTGCGCTCCCCAGTAGGTCTTCATCTTTATCACACATTATTTGCTAAAGCTCTCTAGTACCGGGTGGTGCGCATGATGTCTCTGCACTTGCACTTGAACTCGAACTCCCGAACTTCCCCACAATGATCCAGCAGTTCCTTTATGACCAGCTTCATGTTGGAGACCACGAGGCCCCCGATTTCGACCCTGTGGCAGCACCATCTTTCATGGGCCGAGTTTCGGTTTTCAGCTCGGCAGCAGCATCATTCCATGCCCCCAGTGACCTCAGTGGCACTGGAGGCATGCGACGCGAGCACATTCGGGCGACAACATCATGGCGAGGAGGTCCTGCTAGGCATGACTGTGTATTGGTAGGTACAAACAACGAGGTCAATTGCAGCTTGGATGGACTTGCCATTGCAAAAGTATTGCGCTTTCTCGGTTTCAAGTACCGGACGAAATACCTGCAATGTGCAGTTGTTCACTGGTTCTCGTACGTCACAGACAGCCGGGATCCTGACACCGGAATGCACATTGTTGCACCATCGACTAATGATGATGGCATGCCGGATATCTCACTTATCCATATTGATTGTATATTCCGCGCAGCTCATCTTATTCCTCTCTATGGTGCTGATTTCTTGCCTCGTGAAATCACCCCTCATGACAGCTACAATGTATTTCGCGCATTCTACATCAATAAGTATGCCGACCATCATGCATTTGAAGTAGCATGAGAGGCAGGTTTGTCGTCATCCTCTGTCCTCCCCTTTTACAGTCTAATCATTTACCAGGACTATCTTGCTTGCATCCAAGGTCATCTGTGACGACACTTACTCCAACAAATCACCATCTTTTCGTATCTGCATCCATGCTTGCATCCAAGGTTATCTGTGACGACACTTACTCCAACAAATCCTGGAGTATTGTAGCCCAGGGCATGTTCCAATTGTGAGAAATCAATTAGGTGAGTTGTCAGTTTAATTACCATTCACCATCCAGCAACTCAAAGCATGCTGTCTACTGCTCAGGGATTGTTATTCAACATCGACATCTCCAGTGTCAACGGCATCACCCCCAACACCCCTGGGTATGGAGGACTGTACTGCTCCTATCACTGCTTTTGTCCATTCCGGCCAGTCAAGTAACCATCATTATATTTTACTATTGTCACTTCTGTGCTCATTTTTACACATCTCGATGACACCACTAATATATACACTTCCACGGCAGTATCATTATTTCAGGACTATATAGAAACAAGCGGTCCATTCACCTTCAGACGTTTTGAATTCTACTGTGAATTAGCATAAGAGATCATCGGGCCTGTACGCTACATTCGCTGTTGCAAACAGCACTTCGAGTATCTCAGCGACATCATGCTCTGGTTGAGGTTCAGATTCCTCAGAGGACTCAGTGGCATTGCTTGCTTCACATCACATTCTCTCTCAATCCAGCACGCTCAAGCTGGACCGTAAATCACAGATTCCCTTCTGACCTGCTTACACGACCACATTTAACGGATGAGTCTTTGACTCATGCTCGCACATTTCGCACTAAGCCATTTGAAAGGAAGTTGACAGCGTCATTTATGCTGGAGACATGACAGATGAGGTGGAGCCTCACATGGGCTCAAGTGGAGCGCGCACATGGCGTCAACACCATATTGGAAATCGCTCCGTCGTAGATGTCCCTTTAGAAATAAAATTTGCTTATGTGTCTTGATTTTTCCTTATGTTTCTTGTTGTCCTTAGTTTAGAGCGATCAAAATTTCTTATGTTCCTTAACGGCCTTATGTGGCTTGCAAGTAGAATAAGGCAAAATAAGCACACTAATGTTTTCCTGATGTTTTTCGTCTCGAAAAGTCCCACTTTTCTAAAGAGGTCGAAACATAACGAAAAATTTCATTCCCTCATATTTTTTTCGATCTATATCTACACGTATCTACGTCATTCTTGTCGATTTTCACTGGGGTTGAGTCAGCAGTGTACGAGGCGCCGCTTCAAAAATTAAAATAGCTACTACTTTGGCTTCGAGCTTCTGCTAATTGCAAGTGCCAACAATTCCATGTCTTATCCTTTCTCCGAGTATAGTCCCAGCGCTAACAAGAACAAGTATAAAATCAACGCGATTGAATTGAAAAGGTGGCCGTTCCCTTCCTCGCTTCCACTTGCAATTGCCTTTCCAATTCCTTTCTGCCCACAACACTATGAACGACTCTACTAAGTGTCGTAACTTGCTCGGATCCCAAGTGAACGCGAACTTTGAGAATTGAGCAGCCCTTTTGAGCCCCATTAGTAACTAAGTGTCCACGTTCACCAGTGCAGACCAATCATGCATGCATGGACTTATACAGGCAGGATATATCACCTTGCAGTATGTCGCGTTCTGTATTTGCCTCTAGTAGCACTAACGGTGATCCAGTGAACATTGGCCAACCAGCCTGAGATGCTTGGATACTATCACGTACGGTTCACCATTATTCGCGTGTCAAGCCTTGTCCCCGCTGTATCGAGCCTTATTCATGTCGTATCCATTCCCTCTCATACCTCGGCAAAATTGCATAAAGCTTTGGCTATGCCACGTCATTTTCACTCCATGATATGCCAAGGCTGCGTCAAACCACATGGAGACAGGAAGAGTAGGCGATATTATCAGGAATTAATATTGTAGGCCAGTTGGGTACTCTGCTAATAACTTTGACGTGGCATCTTTGCCTCATCACAACCGTGTCACTGGTAAATCATGACAAAGGCAGAACTTCGTGGCCGCCGGAATTGCTACACCCACGAAATGACCAGAAGGGATAGGTTTAACCATTTTGCCAAACATTCTTGTTGATGATATAAAAGCGGGTCATCTTCCTACTGTCACCAGCGTCCACCCATCTCAGACTCAAAGAGATCATTCGAGTACCTCAGTAGATCATACCACCCTAAACAGACAATGCATTTCTTCTTCCCCGCCATTATTATTGCGTTGACAGCATCTATAATGTCTGTTACAGCAAGGCTAGCCCCAGGCTGTAGGCCTGAAGGCGAGAGTTGCCAGACGGCTAGCGACTGTTGCGATAAAAATGTGGACTGTGTTATTACGTGCGGGGGGCCCAACCAAAAACCTAGCGACAAACTGGTGAGTACTTTTACATTTGTATTGGTGCTGTTGTTAATATAGCAATATGCAGAACGCTGCTGAATGAGAAATGAGCAGAGGCAGTATTGGGTGGAAGGAGTACATGATATGAGTGTATGAGGGAGGTATTTGCGTACTGTCTGGTCTGGGATAAATAGAGCACCATGGGTCGGACCGGCTAGCTATAATTCAAATGCTTGTTAGCTAAAAGACGCGCAATTTGATTAGATCAAAAATCTACTCGACAGGGTATGCAATCATTCATACCATTTTTACCTGTGATACAAATCATAAACTGATTTGGCTTGACATGGCATTTTGCCTCGTCACAGTCGCATCACGAGTACATCATAACCGAGGCAGGCGCCTCAAAATGGCTACAACCATTTCGTATCCTGAGGCCGACCCGCATCCCCAATAACTTCCGACGACTTGAGTGCGTAGCTTGTGTGTCCAATAACCAAGGTATCAACGAGGTAGAGCGCGAACCTAGAACGGAGCGATAATGAAATTCAAAATGCAGCGCTGCTACCTGCAAGAATTTCTCCATATTTCAAAATAGATTTGAGGGTGATGATGCTGCGACTCAATTCAGACACTTCCATTTTAATTTTCTGCCAGAATATCAATAGCATTCAAAGGATCACTTGACTAAGTAAAAGTGCGAACCTAGAGTGAAACTTAACTCTGCGAAACAACTCTGCAACCTGCTCAAAATGCAGCGTCATCGCCTGCCAGGATTTCCTCACGTTTCAGTCGAGGAAAACAAGACTATGCGATGGCGCTGCAGCTCCGATTTTAGGTGCTCCCAAAGGGAAAGGAACATTGCTGTTTTTGGGAGAATATGAACGATGTTCGAAGGGCATTTAAGCAAAGGTACGAACCTAGAGTGAAGCTTCGAAGAGCAATTCTGTCATCTGTTCGAAAAGCAGCGACACCAACTGTGAATATTTCTTGAAATACTTCTAAACAATCCTCTACAGGTTGTGGTGCTGTAGCTTAAATGAACGCCTAATATCACGGGTGGCAAATAAGGGACTGCTCTTCGTATGGAGCATACTAACGGTGCAATATATTCAAAGTGCTGACAACGTACGTTCAGTGTGTGTGGTGTTTGCCCAAGTCACAATCTTCCTGCGGTGGGACCTTGCGACCTTCGGTATAGAAGGCCACTCGTTTGTTTAAAGGCGAAAACGTCGAATATCAAAAATCTCGCATAGATAACGAACCAAGACGAGGAAAGTAGATTGATGATGTGCTGAAAGGCATAACGAAAGAAATATAAGTGCAGAATCACTAGGAGCAAAGGTGAGACAGTTGAGCATATGCTACAATGCTAGCTGTATCAATGACTATTAGCGTGTGATGGAGATACACAGCAGAGAAACAGCACGATCTGGGTCCACCATTGGATGAGTAGTGACTGTGCGACTGCTGTACCTGACGTGGTAGTGCTAGCACCTGGAACAGGAGGTACCGCGGGTCTCGAGGCATCGGTAGGCTGACTGTGCGATGACGACGCCTGGGCTTGGCCATGTGATTGGGTTTGCTCATATGCTCGTTTTGCTTTCATAAAATTTGGCCCCCGAGCGACAACCAAAGACTGAACAGAAATGATTAAACTACAGTGATGATAAAGGCACATAGGAGAGGCATACCTGCTTGTCCCGTATTGTAGCCACTTCGATAACATGAGGACGGCCTTGAGCGTTGCGGTTCGATTTTTTCGTCGGTGTGGGTTGAGAGCGGAAGTGTGAGGACAACCGCACTGAAAAGTGCATCTGGACGCAAACTGAAAGGCGTTGTGGTATGAGGTTTGGCTTCTTCTCGTCAGTTCTGGCCGAGGTCGAGGTAAAAAATGAGGAAAGGCGAGCTAGGAGCACATGCGGATCTAACTGGAAGGTGGTGGAGGGTTCCAGAAGTTCAGTCGCTTCCCATTTTGGGTCGAAAGCGGTGGAAGGAGCGATGAAAGGACTGCATTTACAGAGGAATGAAGGTGTGTACCAATTGGAGAGGACTGAGAGCAGAGGTCTAGATAAAAACTAAGTATAAAAAATACTGATTACGTACATTAACATTAACATACGGCTTCCATGCCAGCGAAAAACGTTGGTGAGAGCTC